>OMLM01020154.1:22436-89702 GCA_900302695.1 Helostoma temminkii | reverse complement strand
AATCTAACTTTTTTGTTGATGAATGAATGAATAGTATTGTCTATGAAAAGTCTAATCAAAAGTTAATGGAAATGTAGTGACAAGATAGATGTCAAAAAATGTAAAAATATTAACTTTACAATGAACTACAACCATCAAAAGCAGCAAATCCTCTCATTAAAAAAATATATTTGAATTTCTTTTACTGATTTAACTGGAAAAATAACTTTGATTGATTGATTAATCAGTAAACTAATCATTGGATTTTGGACTGCAGGTTAGAACAAAAGAGGCAGTTTAAGTACATCATTTGGGACTATTGTGGTGTTGCAATTGCGCCACATAGTTCACTAAATAAGAAACCCCTGAGGTTTTTGGGCTCTTATAGCAGACACCTCTTTGCACAGTAATGTTGGTCTTGGATGTGTACCAGTCCACGATCGTCTGATCTCCCTCTCTCTGTCATTCTGTCTCTTTCTCTGCTCGCTCCTTCCATCTCCATTTCTCTTTTGTGGAGAGGAATTCCAGGCTGTCGGCCTGCACAATTGCCCAACCATTAGCATATGAAAGCTGACGAGGGGCAGCGAGTGAAGCGGGAACAAGGAAGGGAAGGAGAGTCATAAAACTTCCAAATGAGTCTCGAACAGACACCAGAACTTTTATTAGTCTTATGCTAGCACATGTACCTATGTGACACATACTTCTCAGTGAAGTATTTTATTCTCTTACTGCAACAGGAACTCCTGACAATTTCAGCATGCCAGTGATAACTTCTAATCTTTTCATCCATATTGCCCACACCCTCAGGGGAGGGATGAAAGCAGTTCATCTGCAGGATTTGTTTCACAGCCTTGGGAACTTAATGCAGTCTCACTGAGGTCTGAGGGAAATACTTGTCCACATAAATATTTTCTTCCCAAATGTGGCATTCTTTTCATCATTGGGTTAGAAGTGGCCTGGGTGTTCTGCTGAGCAGTTTGAACTGCATTGTAATTGTTTGACTCCAATTGAACATTGCACACAACTCAATTCACCACATTTCTTCGTTTTAAAATCATCCTGGTTTTATTTTAAGGCCTGTGAACAGAGCTCAAGACCCATTTCTACTGCAGGAACTTTTATGAAGGACCAGGAACATTTTGAGGAATTTAGATCCTCTACATGCATTTCCACTGCAGCATCTGGGATATTATATTTCTGGGGCTGTGGTTCTGTTCTACCCCCCAAAAGATGCACTTTAAAAGTGTGTGTTGAGTCAGTGAATTACTGTGTACTGAGGCATTAAACCATGTAGTAATACCTCCCACTGAGACAGGTTAATGTGTACACATAGGGGGCAGATTTCAGCTCTGTGACATAGATTTTCTTGAGATCCTTGAACCTTTGACTTTCACTTTCTAAGCATTTTAAAAGGATCCTGTTACAAATGGCAGTCAGCACATATCAGAGGCATGTGTTTTGGTTTAGTAAATGCACTCTATAATGGTTAATAGTAGTGGAATACAAAGAGCATGTTAACATGTTCATTCAAACAGAAACATATATTAATGTACAGATAGAATAATAATGGAATACAAAAAGTAATGATGAAATAGTCAAAAGCAGCTTTGATGAATCAGCTTGTAGCATCTACTCGCCTACAAAATTAGGTCAAATTTGATACACCAGCACCAAGAAATGTAAGCTGTCCCTCCTGTGGCTAATACTGGCTGTGTCATTGTCACTCCATGCAGCTGCAGACTGTGGGGTTTTCTTCAGCGCAGACTCTGAGCATGTTTGCCCGTGGTTGTTAATTTGAGCCGTTCAGAAGTTCTCAGCAATTTGTAGTGAAAAGTGTCAGGAACAAAATGCTGATTCACCGCAAACTGTCACAGAAACCCCTCAACCTGGTCTCCCTCCATCCACACAGACACATAATAATAATGATAATTAATAATACCAGTTCGTATGACGTGCAGTGACAAAAGTTTTTCTGCATATGAAACTGCAGCATCTCCAGAGGATTTGCTCAATAAAGATCAATAAGCACATTGTCCTCGGAGTGTAATCATGGTATCATGTAAAACCCTCTTTTCTCTGTAGTGTAGTTATTCTTCTGCACCAGAGAAAGAAGAGAGACGACATTAGAGGATGTGAATGTGAAGATGCTGAAGATGCTGCTCAGTCTCCTTGGCCCAGATGAAGAAAAACACGGTTGGAAAAGATGCAGCTCTCTTTGGTGCAATGCAGACAGGGCTGGGAGGAGCCATGCCAGTGGGTGGACCTGTATGTGCGTGCGTGCGTATGTGTGTGATGAAGGTGTATTGTTTTTTTTTATAAGTGTTTACACGTTGGCTCTTTTCCTCTCTCAAGGAAAGGCTGTATATATCACTGGATAAATGTAGCTATGCTGATTTTTCTTTCTTTTTTTGGGTGTGTTTGTTTTCTTGTTGTTTGAATGTCAGAACTGCTGCTGTAGAGTCGAGCAACCTATGAAGAGCAGTTACATCATGCAAGACAGTCAGAGAGTGGAAAGGGGAGGGGGGTGAATAATCACTCTACAGAGCCCTGACAGAGAATCCATAGATCAGTGGTGTGTCGGTCACCTTCTCCATACTCTAATTCTCTCCACTGCTGCTGTCGGAGTTATCAGAATCAGACGCTTGTAAATCACAGTCTCTTAGCTGAAATGGAGCAACAACTTCAACAACAGTGTGCCTCCATTATGGCTTTAAAAATCTGAATTCTGAAAATCACAGTCACCATCATGTCCGTCTCATGTCCTTTGAGCATGTCCTTCTATAAAATGGTGAGCCCTGCATATTTTTCTGCTCTCCTCACACTGCCTCCAGGCGTCCCAGTAAAAGAGGCGTTAATTGGCTGTCTATTCAGTGCCAGAGCACGTGATTGGGCAGGCACTACAGGCTGTACAGTGAGACAGGCTGTGAAAATGAAGCCTTCTGTCCTGTATCAATCTGTGTGCACATGTTGCCGTGTTCTGATGCTGATGAGATGACTCTTCATTAGCATTCAGAGCACCTCCACGTCTCTTTTGATTGAGATAGGCTGAGGTCTGATTTACCAATCAGCAGTGACGAACTGAAAGCTAAACCAATCTGACAATCTGTGTCACAGGAGAGGCAATGGTGTTTCATTTGCTAAATTCCATACCTTTCCAACTGCACCAGGAATCGTTTGTGTGGAACATAAACGATCCATCTGTTTCTCCGTCCCTGATTTCCTTCGCTTTTATGTTTTTAAAGCGCCCTGTGCGTGCATGCCATAGAGAATGGCTCACTAGTTGACTGTTTACTGCGTTGATGGAGAATGTAGTGGACACTCCCTCTCTGTTATTTGGGGCCCAATGATCATTAGAAAACCGTCTGCTAAAGGCAGACAAAAGGAAGATAGTGTCTGAAAGGAAGGAGAGACGGTAAAAGAGAAACAAGACAAAAGAGTTCTAAACATGCTGTAAGGTGCATTTAGACAGAGGGAAGATGCAACAATAAAGGACAGGAGATGGAGGGAAAGCGGAAGAGACGAGGAGTACGAGGATTTTATTGTTTCCAGCTGGGCCCGGGTGTGGTCATCATGGCCTGGAGGCCTGCTGTGTTCAGTTCTGCTCCGTCGTTTTTCACAGTCTCTGACCTGTCTGCCAAATAGCCTCTCTGTGTGTTGTTTTCTTTCTGCATATGGTTCTGCACGTGACCGGCTTAATGGTGATTTTAATTGTGTTGTTGTGTGCTATTATTATTTCTTGTTAAAATATTTACATTTTCGGGATTTCTGTGCACATTGTAGGTTAATTGGCTGCAGGACATCATTCAGATGTTAAAGAATGAATCATTACAGTATGATATATTTAACTATTAGGAAACCCAGCAAGTGGAATCTGTGTGCCCAGGCTGTATATCGACTTGGACAGCTTCTCAGTTTTTTATTGTTTGCTGTGACTACCAGCAGTTTTTGCCATGCTTTGTGCTGATTTGAAGGTCATCTGAGGTAAAAGTAATGAGGCTGTAACTTTCTTAGTTTGCTCTCCTGGCTTGCAAATGTCCACACTGTCCTGAGTGTTGACTTTTCCAAGACAAACTGACAATAATTATCTCTCACTTTCCCCATCAAAGAGTTTTTCTTACTGGAAATACCTCTTGTGTTTCCCATTAAAGAACAAACGCCTGCAAATTAACTGATACTTTAAAGTTCATTACTATGGAGACATTCTGTGTGATTGTGTTGCACCACAGTTCTGAAAATAAGATGGGAAAGCAGCAATGATGTCCAGAGCAGTGAACCACCAAACATTCACAGGAAGGAAACAGGCGGCCAGATGGACTGTGAAAAATCCTCATTTGTTGAAAATGCCACTTAACATGACCTGAATTGCCCTAAATTAGCCAAACTAAATTATAATGATCTGATTCAGTTATGCACATGATGCTACAGTTGCTTTTGTTATCACTTTGACAAATAGAGTTTAACAAAGGCAGGTTGATTGGTCAAATTATTATTACTATTCTTTTACACCCCAAAGGAATACATTTTTCAAAAATAATGAATTTGTTACTGACAGAGTTATAGCCACAGCACGTATTTAAACTCAACTATGAAACCAAAGTTTTCCATCCTCACCGCACAATCCTCCTCGGGCAGCCTATTGGTGCAGTTATAACCCGTGTGGTTTTTCCTCTTCTCTCATCGTTTCATTATTCAATTAAGTAGTAAAACACATGTTAACATTAACCACATGGAGGATCCCCTGTTGGGACGAGAGCAGTAAAGATCAACCGTGGGCTGTTCTGTCATGCTCCATCAGCAGAGATGAGGCTTTCAGCCTGGTTTCCATTTGTACTTCCAGTGGACAAGGATGATGCCGCTCGACGGGTGCACCTAGTAAATACCTTTTGGTTTGGAGGGTGCAGCTGTAGTGACCCAGGATGTCAGGTCTGAGGAGGAGGAAGAGTTGCAAATGGGTAGAAAAAGGCAGTAAGAGAAATATTAGTTGGTGATTAGTGAAGGTGACATTTGGTTTCTACTGATTGTGAGGTTGAGGGCTATTGTGTAGAAACTAATGAGGTGGAAAAACAGTAGATTCAGGTGTACAGATGCTCCAATTCAGCCACCTCACTGGTCCCAGTAGAGGCATCCATCAGCCTAACTCAGGGCCTTTTCTTCTTTGATTTAATAGGTTGCTGATGACTGGCACTAATAGAGGTGTGGCCCGATTGCACACATCATACAGCACATATGCACAGATGCACGGCCACAGCAGCATGCAGAACATCACATACACATTGCATAAATTTACACACCTCTTAGACACACATATTCGGGGCTTTTCCACAGTCTCTGCATTCCACTGGCCATATCTCACCGAAGGCCCCAACTGCTTTTAATCAGTTGGGTCACGAGGCTCTCCAGATGGGCCTCAACATTGGGTGGGACTGCCGGGGACGTGGTGGATAAGGAGGGGGGCTGCACTTGTAATAGTCAACATATTTGTGCCCCTGCTCCTCTCTCCTCAGCACCTCCCTCCTGTCCTGAATTGCGTCACCCTCCTCAGAGACCCGTGATGGACACCTTGCCCTGCCCTGCCGTGTTCAGAGCTTACACTTCTTTGGTTCTCACTTTTCCACTTTTGTACTAGCTAACATTTTCCATCATCAGACTGCGTGCGTTCAGTGTTTTAAAAAGAGTTGTGTGCGTTTGGAGAATGTCAGTGCATGTGCAGTCTGAGTAAAAAAGGTGTACATTGCAAATGAGTATTTCTTTCTCCTCTGATGTCTGTAACATGGAGTTCACCGAGTACAAAATATCTAGTGGGTCATACAACACAAATATGTGCAGAATGTGTGTGGAATCTCTCTGTATGTATCTGCAAACTAAGATAGGAATAAGACTTCAATGTACCAATATTATTGTGGTCAGCATCCCACACTTCTTATCTACTTAACTTTGGGAAAGAGGAGGAAACAGAGGAAGAACAGGGATATATTGTAAAGGAGTTGTGGATGTGAATGTACAACCAGTTATAAATATCAGCTGTCTAATGGTAGAGCACGATGCCAAGGGTGCAATACTCACACACATCTTGTGCACAAGCATGTACTGTGACTGAATTCATTCAGTTACTTACCTATGACAATGAGTGGTCTTTGTAAACATGTCATTATAAAGTCTGTCTCGCTTTGATGGTGTTTGTGACCGTTACCTGGTTACTGTAGTACTAATCTCGCCTCTCCCCTCATCACTTCTCCCCCATGCTGGTGAGGTCTCACGTTACAGAGACTGACGTCGCCTCATTTGCAGCCTGTTGCATTAATACTCACAGAGCTCATGCCCTGGGTTAAGGTCACAACACATCCATGCTGCAGGAAATGTCTGGGGTACTGTCACATATTTTGAGCACAATGGAAACTAACCTAATCCCAAATTGTTTCTTAGAGCTCACCCCCAGTAAAGTATTAATGTGATTTAGGTTTCCAAAACGTGGCATGATGTAAAGCTCAACAGCTACCTAGTGATGCCCATATCTATGAATTATATGAAAAAGATGTGGATATAAGAACAAGGAACACTTTTTATTTTTCACCACCAGTTTACTGCAGCTAAGGCCTCAGGCGGCAGAGCACGGATATAGAGTGACTCCTGCCACTATTCCTGACACGACGGTGGAACATTCTTGTCAATGGGATTGACTGAGTGAGGTTTGCTCAGTTTAGAAGCTGATCTCGGCTCTGCTAAAAGGATTAGAGTGGTGAAGCTACTAGGTACACATTGGACATCGTTTGACTGTTGCTAGCTATCTGTGCCTGTACATCTGCCAAGTTGTCTTGTTACCTTTGTCCTTGCCAATTTAGACTGGCAAGGTGCTAAGCTAATGAGCTCTAGATTTAGCTAACTCTTCTACATTGCCTCCTAACTTTCTCCTTGCTAGCCCTTTAATGATGACTTGCCCTCTCAACGATGCCAAGCCCTCTTACTGATGCTACTTTGCAGATTGATGGCCACTTAAAAGATGACCCACACACACCACAAATGTGAAATGAACAACTTATTCCTCTAAGTACTGCTTGACTAGAGAGCCAGGCAGGTTAAAGACAAGAAGCTATGTACTATGATGTAATAGTGTCTTTATATGGGAGAACATTTATGCATAGAAAAACAAACAAAAAAGACAAAAACAGGATTGATTGATGTTAAAGATAGCTATGAGTTGTCAAAAGATGCATAGATTTATGACTTGCAGTATTAGTTTATGCGCCAAGTTGCTCATGTAGTAAAAGAAATAGGTTTGTGAAAACAAACAACAATAGGTTTGTGAAAACAAACCTGTTTCTCACCAAACCAAATGGACTAGTGAGAACTTATTTGACCTAGACTGTTTCCTGTTGTGTGCTGCATGTGTGAATGCACAACTCCAGGACCTGACTCTCCAGACATTGTCTGGGGTGCATATATGAAAAAGTCTCTATTAATGTTAAGTGTCTAAACTGTAGCTACTCACACATATCCCTTTAACTTTAGCCCTAACCTTGAAACCTAATTCCATTTTAATTACCAGTGAGAGCTCAGAGTGTGTCTGTGTGTGCCTCTCCTTGTTACTTTGTTTACCACCACTGCTTTCTGTTTATCATTATTATGTGTGGCTGCCATACAAGAGTCCTCTTTGTCCCCAGTAGAAATCTCCCGCCAACAGATTAGGAACCGATTTAATGCTTAATCAGTTGCTCTGGTTCAGCCCCACTGCCATCACTGACTTCCTCTCCTACACGATACACACACACACATACACAGTAGTGCCCCTCCTCCCACACACATGAGCAAGTGACAGTCAGTGGAGTTTTCTGGTGGAGCCATCTGGCCCTCAATCTGGACTTGCAGTACCACCAACAGGCCTTTCACTCCTTCTCTCACAGTAACACATAAGCTCACACATCCCAGTACAAACAATAGATGATGATTTTTTTTGTTTTGTTTTGTTATTTTAAGTTTTGGTCGTCTCTTTCTTTAGCATTTGTGGATAGTGTATGCTTATTTCTATTATATTTACATACAGAATGTACTGTATCTTGTTACCTTCATAGGACAAGACAGGGAAGTGAAATAATTAATAACCTTGGAGATACTTGATAATTTCTGCTCTCCCACATGGAGACTGGTGACGCTTAAGATATTTAGGGTGCTTTTCGGATTGTATTACTATTTTAAGGTAGTTACTGTGTCAGCAGAAAATGTTATATAATCCATGAATGAATATCCTCTAAATGGCTTTGTGATTTTCAGCAGCTTTTGTTCTGTGCCCACAAATCTGTACACATCCAGTGTGGATAATGACAACCTCATGACAATATGGAAACTCTCAAACTTCCCAGACTAGTAAGAAAATGTGTTTGAACTAAACCAACTTTGCCACGAAAACACAAAACTAAAAAACTAAAACTAAAAAAGATAAGTAAATTGTTTTCTTTTCTTTTGCACACCAATCATGTGATCGCATTAACATTGCAACATCATGCCTGTGGAGATTCTCAGTAATTCGGTTGAGGTTGAGTCTTCCTGAAAGAAGTCCAGTTGCCATGACTCAACTGACAGATAAGCAACATGATGTAAAGCAAAAAATACTTGATAATTTCAAGTGCGTTTTGGGAGGCAAGTAAAAATTGTCAGGTGGTGAGATGCTGATAATTTGGTGATGCTCTATTCACAAACGGGCTCATTTGGACAGATGTTGATTTGATTCAGAGGTTTGTGTTCTCACATACTGCTCCTTTGGGTAATGTCGAGATAAGTTCAGTGCTTCAGTAATCCTTTATAGTGTTCAGCAACACCTGAAGAGGACGCTTCAGGTGTAATGTCAGGGGTTTTGCATTGGTGACTGTAGCAAAATTTATATTTGTGTAGAAGAAAATAAATTTATCTATGGATAAACAAGACAAGATGTGCCCTTGATTCATCCAGTGTTTTTCTTTTAAAAGAGGGGTGTGATGAATAAATTAAGAAGACTAACTGTTAAGTGGTTCCTCTAAAGGGTTACTCATCAGTCGGCTTGGAATTTACCCCAGATTAAGAAAATACTGACAGACGAACACAGAGCACAGATTCGTCAGCCCTGCGGCCTTGGGGTCTCAGCCCCCCTGGACAAACATGGGAGGAAAACATTCCAGTGAATAATGAGCTGAGTTGCTCCACACTGTGGGGAAAGAGGTGGAGAGCTAAATGGTCTTTTCTTCAGCTCATCTGGCCCAGGCCCTCATTACATAACTGGGTTTTGTTGCACAGACACACAGAGAACAGAGTGGAACAGGCCTAAGAAAAGCAGGGTCTGCTGTAGCTGTAAAGAGCCTCTCATGTCAGCTGTTAAGAGAGATGCTTCTTGGGTAAACAGTCAGCACTGAAAGAATGCTTTGATCCAGTTTGACGTTTGTGTGATGGACTCTTTTGTATCATGCCTGTCGATACATCCCATGTGCTCGGCTTCTGTCTAACATGCACACAGCATCAGGCCCAGAACTGTTCTCCACTTTGTGACGTCAGTGCTCAGCTGAAAGACGACATTCTTCTCTCCTCAGCTAATACAGGACATTACTGTTCAGTCACACCTGCCCCACCCTATATAAATCCCATGTCTGAGTGTATGTCTGCAGCAGGTCACATGAACTCTCTTGAACCCAACTCAGACCACCATCCAGGCTGACATTAGCAACAGCTACGCAACACGCAAGACATTTTTCAACAAAGTCCATCTCTTGGGGCTGTCAGTTTATCTGATTTCACTTATTTCATTGTTAATTCATGTTCTTATCTCACTTGTGACCCCAAGTACCCTCCTACTTCTGAAGACACTGACCATCAGCGTTTAAACTGGTCCGTTCTCACCTCTATTCCCAGCTGCTTACGTCATTTTCTTATCCTCATCTTTGTTCCCACTCATAGAGCCTGAGATCCCAGGCCTCACTGCTGTAGAGAGTTCAGTGAGAAGTACTAGCTGACATTAGACAGAGGTTCAGACGTGATGTTTCGAAAAAAAGAAAAATATCCCATTATGGTCAAGCTGATACACATGCCATAAATCAGACCTGCATCCTCTCCAAGATGCAGCAGAGGAACGCCTCTCCCTGCAGCAGCATGAAAGCTGACTGACATGTCAATAAATTTATTTTCCCACAAAGCAGAAAATAAGCTGTGTGATCCTGTCCTGGAATTCTAGTTGGGTTTTCTCAGGCCATGACATTTTAGTTATTTCCTTGCCACATCACAGCTCAGTTGTTTGGTGACACACCAACTTGTCTGTAGAATCTGGATCTTAACTATGCGACTGTGGCTAATCGGAGCTTTTAGAGTCCTCACATCCAAACACTATAGCGGTCCTTTTGCTGAGATGCACCATGATGTCACTTAGTGAGTTTCTGGGCGTGTGTGTGTGTCAACGTCTTAATTGATGAATTCTCTGTGGCTATACTTGGAGGTCTGATGAAGTGCAGCACAGGGCGCCTGCAAAAGGGGGAGTTAGGAAGACACACCCTTTGGCAGGAAAGTGAGGGATGAAAGGAAATGAAGAAAGGAGAAGGGGAGGATCAGATGTGCAGTCCTGGATGTGATCCAGCTCAGGCCATGTGTACAAAAAAGAAAAGGCCATCCTTCCTCTGTCACTATGATCATCCACTTTGACTCACATTTTCTTCAAGATTTCCTCTCCTCTTTCGCCTGTTTTTCTCATTTCCACTCTTACCAATTTTGCTATTGCTGGATCATAATAGCGATGTAATTTACAGCTCTTGGTCAGACTGGAGCTCAGCATGCATCAGTGTTGTTTAAAGGGCGTGTCCCACAGCCCTCATCAGTGTTGGCTCCAGCGCTGAGCGTCTCTCTTCATAACCAATACCAGATCTGTCCCATAACAAATCTGTTACAGTCCACTGAATGCCTTCATGGTAACGCAATGCCTTTAGTATTGCAAATCGCAAAATGTTAGTGTATAAATATCCACCTACAGTATACCTACAGTATATGTGAAGCTAAATAATTGCTGTTATTTAACTTAAACTGAATTACTATTTCCCTAAGCTGACAGTGATGCTGTAAGATTTCTAGTTATGTCCAATTAACATTCAAAAACCCAACTTGATTATTTTCTTAATGAACTAAAACAAATATTAAGATGAAATCGCTCCAGCATTGATCATAGACATCAGTTTGATTAATTTTCAGTTGATTGAGCAATGAACTCAGTGTTTTAGAATTGTACGAAGGATGAAAATCACAATTAAAAGTGCCTAAATCATGTTGAGACAGTTGTGCACGTAGACTCAATAATTGCACATGATAGCAGCTGTTGTTTTGGTGGCAGTCCTCAGCAGCAAAGACATGTTTACAGCTGCTCCACGTGAGAGAGGTAAGCACGAGATTGTCCAGCATCCCAAAAGGGTTCATATCAGCTTGAATTTTTCATATTCCATTACATTGGAAAGTGTATTTTTAGAATTTGGCAGCATCTCTCCAGTCACTTATGAATTTTAAATGGTAGTTGTGAATATTTCACCAGTCGACCAGAATAGTGAAGGATGCAAGAGATGAAATGTTAGTTTTTTTCTGTGTGGATGCAGTCATAGTTTGTTGGGTAATGTTTTATCCTTGTGATGGATGTTTTTCGGTAGAGTTAAATTGATTAATTTTATTCAATTATGTAGTTAAAAGTCATTCAAATTGCTTGTTGTAGAACGAAATGCAGAAATGGTGGTATACCAGTGAGTGGGTTTAAGATGTTGTCGTGTAGTTGCAACTACACGAGAATTGATTCCTGATCAGTGATCTGTTCATTCTTATTCTTCTTTTATCACGGCTGATCATTCGTCTCAATCCCACTGCCTTCTCTGCTCTTCCTCTGTCACACCAGTCTCTCTCATGTCCTCCTCACCACATCCATAGACCTCCTCCTTGGTTTTTTTCTCATGTCCAGAAGCCCCATCCTCAACATTCTTCAACATCATCTAAGACTCACTTTGTGTCCGAATAATGCAATCTGCAACATCCTCCTAATATACTAATTCCTAATCCAGTCCATCCTCATCACTCCCAATGAAAATCTCCATCTTCAACTCTGCAAACTGCAGCTCTGCCTACTGTCTTTTTATCGGTGCCACAATCTCCAATCCATACAACATAGCTGGTCTCACTAGCATCTTGTAAAGCTTCCTTTTAACTCTCGCACTTATTCTTCTATCACAGATCGCTCGTGACTCCCTACCTGTACTCTCTTCTTCACTTCTGACCTGTTAATATTACCATTATTATTCTTTGTCATACTTCTGTTTGAGGGATAATCATGCTCTCAGTTCCATATTAGTACCATGTTGTATTTTCAAAATCTGCACTTTTTTTTTTTTTGTTTTGCAACACATTTTCTATCAGTACCTTAAAAAGCACAGAGAAAGATGTTGAATGCATGATGGTGAGTCCTAACTAATAAAGAGACAGCCGAAAACTAGCCTGTAAGCCGAACAAAACAAAACATACATATGTGTCTGCAGGTGTCAGGCCATAGACAAACGTCATGTAGATGACAAGAAATCAACATCTCCATGACATGCTGCTTGGCAAGAGATGTAGACAAACTATTAGCAAGTGTGATTTCAGAAAATGATCCGCTCCCTGGACAAGAGCTACTAGCTTGTATGTTTAAATTAACAAATGCAGCTTGTTTCTTATTTCACAAATAACACTAACACATCAAATTACTAAATTATTATTCTGTTTAAAGTTTAACCTAAGACTAAGCACTACGCTTAACACTACAGAGCCACATGTATTCATCTGTCTGAGGACTGTTCACCCACTGTGTGTGTTGTCACCCATTACAGTGCAATTATGCACCTACAGTGCAGAGTGGACCCTCCACCCTCAGCCGTCCTCTGAGTCTACAGCAGTCTGACCTCAAACCTCAGCCAAGGGATTTCCAAGATCAACTTACACCACTGCTATATGGGTTCTATGGGCTCTTTATGAAGCACGCATTGGCTAACGGCTATGTCACAGTTTGTTAAAGAAGCCATTCAGACATCTGGAAAGTCTGAGTGATTAGTTTACATTCAGGGTGGACAGGTTAGTCTATATGTCCTATTCTCACATTTTAATAGTCTCATTTTTTGAATCAAGATGTTTGTCCAAGTCTTTCAGAGTCTAATTGATGACGTCTATGCAAAGTTTTCAGCCTGGAGAGTTTATGGCGTTATGTGGAGTGAAACTGGCTTAATTGGAAGTTCAGTTAACCCCGTAGAGCCACACTGACACTAAAATCCTCTGATGTTAGTGTTAAATCTGACCCATTCATAGCAGACTGCTCTCACAGCTTTAGACAACAGACCACTGCATAAACCTTTCATGAAATGTTTACTAACCAGAGTTGTTAGTTGTTAGATATAACTAGCAAATAGTTATGAATACATGTTTTTGTTAATAAAAAAAAGCTTTATGTAGGTTAATGCAACTCCCTATGAACTACATCATGTTTAGGAATCTGTCAGAGAACATTCAAGCATTTAGTGTCAGCCACAATATCAATTTATTGATTGTAAACATATTTACACTGCATTAGACTGCATCTAATGATACATTTTATTATTTACTTGTTTAATATTTAAACAATCTTAATTTTACAAAGCCCTCTTTTGTCTGACATCACTAAAACAAAAATATGATCATTTTAAATTATGAATATGAAGAAGGCAAAAAAGAAACATTTCGAGTAAAAGAACAAGTGAAACTTGTGTTTCTGTTATTTGCAGAAATGTTATGTAAACACCCAAACAATGCACCACTAATATTAATTTTTGTAATCATTTGGTTTAACTGACAAAACTGCATGTTCATTGTTTTGTCAGACAAAAGGGCTGTTTGCAAAGCCAGGTCAGATAAAGCATGCTGACCCACTGAAACTGACCTGGACACAGCTTTATCTCACATCACTGTGTCAGTCTGACAGGAGTATAACTGTGTCTTTATTAGTCCTTTCTGATGATCTGAGGCTCTTTCATATCTCACCTCTCTAACCATGCAGTTTCTCTCTGAAGGAAACTGAGTGAGGAGGAGAGATGCAATAATTAAAAGCCATCACACAGATTATAATTTTTTTAAGAGATGTCAGAGATGGCGTGGGGCAGAGTAGGGCTGTCATCAGAAACATATTTGCTCCTCTTTTCACTTTCTGAGAGCAGCTGCTCAGGAGTGAATGAGTACGCTACTGAATGCTTGATTGGCAGAGGCATTTGTCTGAAGGTGTCTAGGGACCTCTGGAGACAATTGTCTAGATCAAGAAGGGCTACTTCACCAGGGAGCTTTATAATACACCAAACTCATGGAAAACCCCCTGTGGGCTTGGAACTTTTGTCTTTCCCTGTTAGATTTTGGTGAGTGTCCAACCCATGACCTCTTCTTGGTGCAGCCTCAGCTCTGTTTTGAAGGAAATCCCCTGCATTTTTCTCCTAGATGTTTGAAGCTGTTATGTATTTCTTCTCTGCTACACAGATGGTCACCATAGCAAACTGAATTTTGATAGCTGTTGTTGCCAGTAGAGTAAAAGTATTACACTGGCTCATAAATATGTCGTGGGCATGACTCACACGGAGTTAAACTGGTAGCTTTTGGCTTTTTGTTATTGTGTCCCATTGTTTTATGTTTGAGCTGATAGTCTTAAAATGAAACAGTGGCTAGTGCCAACTTGCTCGTCACTACCAAAGCATGCATGGGAAAAAGCAGGTTTTTTTTTATTGTTTTAGGATTTTAATCCTGGTAGCAGCTGGTAGCTATAATATTTATTGTATATTTCTATCCATCACTTTGGACTTAGAACCAATGTAGAGGTTTTTTGGCTTAAAGGAGTGTGCTGTCTTATGTTTGGTAATGACAGAAAACACTGCATCCCAGCATAAGAATCGTATCCCATCTGTGAAACATGGAGGTGGCAGTATCAAGATTTGGGTCTAATTTGCTGCCTCTGGACCAGTACGGCTTGCCATCATGGATGGAGCGATGCATTCTGAGTTATAGAAGAATACAAGAAGTATTCAAGTATACAAGAAAAACTCATTATTTTTTAAAATCATTTGTTGTTTTACAAAACAATCTTGAGCCCCAAAGGGACGTCTTTCTACTACTTATTACAACTTAATTTAAACATTGATTATCAAAATGGACATGTTCTTATTATGGTATGCTTCATGCGGCCACTCCAATTTTATTTTTCCTAACTATTTTACTCTACTTTTCCTCACTTACTGTCTGAGTCTCTCCCCTTGCCTCCAGGCTTTGCACGTGCACTCCCAAAACACCCAGTGTACTGGCAGATGAGAGTGCAGTGAAATTATATTACAGGCTCTCATATACAGTACCTGACCCAACCATTGACTCTGTCTCACAGATTGAGGCACTTATCTGCCTAAAACAAGATCGAACTGCTCTACTATCTGCCTGATGAGCTGTAGGCAGCCTACTGCCTCCCCAGAGTTGTCAATGGTGGGGTTCATACCCTTTGATAATCCCTGGGGGCTGCATGAAGAAAGGCTTTATGGATGTGCAGTGGTGTGGGTGCATAGTGGGAACAGTCTGTTCACCGGCCCTCATTAGCCAGTCCTTTGTTACAGTAAGCCATACCTCGCGGAGCCCAGATGCAGCATGTTCAGATTAGATCTTACACCCGCCGGGAGTCCTGAAAAGCCACCCCTGAATTGAGCCTAATGCTCCAGCAAGACTTTCTCTTTTCTTCCGGAACCTTGTACCACACACAGACACATACACACATTCACAGCTACAGATACATAAAGTCAGTCACACATGAGGACCAATTGGAGACTTCAGAATTACTTATTGTAGTATTCAGAGCTCTGTCGGGGCCTTGTGTCTTTAATCCCCATCCAGAGATCCTGTCAGTTGCTCACAAACCAGAGGCCTTTTTCTTTTGTTACACAAATCAGAGCTGCAGAAAATCATCTAATAAATTCTAGACTCCAAGATTTGAGCTGATTAATATGAAACAGCATCATGAAACAACCTGGTTTTTATTTTGTTGTTTTATCCAGAAATGTAAACATCTGAAATGAGTTTGACAACTCAGGGAAAACGACTTTGGCTGTTAACTTTTGCATTTTTAAGGATTTTTCTGTGGGTGTTCTGTGAGTGTTTTGGCATAAGTCTTTAAATGTAAATGTAAAAGACAGAACAGCAACTTTTCCTCAAACAAATTATGCTCGTTTAGACTTTCTAAATCCACAATCTGGATTTGTGTGTGTGTGTTGGTGTTTCAGCGCAGCACTAATGTGATTTCAGCTTAAAGACTTATGAGTGGTCTCTAAAAACCCCACACCACTCTCTGAAAAGCTTGTCAATTTCTCCATCCTTGTCTTTATTTCACCACAGCCTCAGTCTGGATGTTGTCTTTGGCCTTGTATGTGATGTTGTGTGAAGCCACAAGGCCATTTGCAGAATTATCAGCAGGAATACTCCAAGACCAGACTGCGCTGTGTTGGGTCCAGCCATGAATGGCAATGTTACAGCAACAAGGGAAGCGACCAGTAAAACGCTCCACAGTACCACCCTCCACACCCTCTGGTAGAATTTCACAGGCTAATGTGGCCACGCTCAAGTTGATTTTATCAACTGGACCACACTGGAATTATTTGTTGTTGCTTATTTTCTTGGATGGACAGCAATACTCACAATTTATAGTGCTATGTAAGCTCATAAATGTCTTCAAAGCATTTTGTTTGGTCGGTGTAAAATAGTTGTGGTTGGTTTGTGTGTTTCAACCTGAATTGAGTTAACCTGTTTGTGTTTTTATTCTCATGCTCATATTTGGGGGAAAAATGTTACATAGTGTTCAATGCAGATTGCAGTCTTCATTTTCCTGGAATACATACAAAAAGGGTCAGTCCAAGTTGAGTGGTAATGAGTCTGAAGCTGTTTGGTAACTCCCAAAATGCCAGAAGATGAAAAACTTAAGTGCTTTATCAATTTAGTTATTAACAACAATTTATAACAATTAAGAGTTAGCTGGCTAAAATCAATTACCAAATAACTAGGGCTTCAGCTGATGAGGACTACATCTGATTAATTTTACACTAATTGATCATTTTGCCAATAAAACATAAGAAAAGCGTTTTCCATATACTATGTTTGCTGATTTTGTCTGACCAGGATTCTATATATAAATATGCAAGATAAAGAAAAGCATCAAACCATCATGAGAAGCAAATGTTTAGTGTTTTTAATGTGCAAATTACTACAGCAACTATATTATTATTATTGTTCATTTTCTAGCGGATGATACTAATACAAACTAAACTATTAGTAAGGCTATCAGTCCTGACCCACACATTATTCCAGTGAATGATCTGGGATCACATGAGAGCTTTTTGTATGGTTGTATGTGTTAAAACTGCCCCATTCAGAACTAGTTTCAGTAAGTGGCCTGTAGTTACACTTCAAGAGATGGTTGCATTCACACCTTCTCAGCATCTGGCAAGAATTTGTCCCAAGCCCTGCATTTTAAATGCTTCTTGGATGGCTTTATGCTTTCTTTGAGCTGTCCGACTTGTTTAAAAAGTATATGTAGAGTAGTGAAGATGGGGTCATAATTACAGTCGTATATGCTGTAAAAGCAAACCTATTGTTGTTGGAAGTTGTTTCCAGTGTGTTCTTAGCCCTTCTGGTGTCCGTTGTCTTGACACATCTCTGTCTTATCTTGTCTTATCTTTGTCTTATCTTATCTTATCTTAAACAAAAATCTTATTTTCAGTATTTAAATATGCCACGGCATGCCTCCTCTGACTACTTTACGCTACAAAACCTGATGTGACCTGAATATTACTAAAAGTGGTATCGGTTCTGCCCAAACAATAAATACATGACCCCGATTTCCATCTTTTAGCCAGCCGAACCCCTTCATGCACACACACTCACTTCCATCCTTTCATTTTTTCTCTGTCCTTGCACATCCTTTTCCTAGTTTTGGTTCACATCAAAGGAAATCAAAGGAAGTCAGATAATTTCCTCGACCATTTGTTATTGCCCATAGATATTCCAACCTATGCATAAACACATACATGGAGACACACAAACAAACCATGAAATCACAAGTTCACAGAGAACACCCCAGCGGACAACATTGTTGTGGTCTGGTTTGTTGCCATGGCAACGGCATAATATTTCTGGGCGGCATGTCTAGTTTGTCCGCATGGCACCAAATCCACTTCCTAGACAACATGAATTCCATTCAAGTATCTTCTTTTTTTTCTTATCATGTGTTTTAGATTTGCAGGAACTTAGAGACCATCATATAGATGTGGTATGAAACCCTAGAAGAGTCTGAAATGTATTAAGGGGCGTAAGAAGTATTGTTCAGCTTGAAATTGTGGTAATGCTTAGTAAAAATAGAAATATAACATTTGACAGTTCCCTCATATATGCGGTAGATTATTTCTGTCTCATACACTGTACAGTATGACTATTCTTGTCAGACTTAATCTGTGTTTTGGCTTCCACGGGTCGAGTGCCCCAACTGGCTGTGTTCGGCGACTTCTATTTCTGAGGTCTTTTCCATACAGAATACCACATGCTATATTGAGCCGAGTGAATGTGGTAACAAGATGCTCATAACTAAATGCTGAGGGGGGAACATTCCACGACTGGGTTCCTGATGTTGTTTTCACGGTCACTGCTGTCTCGGATGGCAAATATTCCTCAGAATCAAAATAGACTGGTATTTACATTTTCACCATTTAGCAGACACTCTCATCCAGGAAGACTATACAGATCACACTGGCTACTGACGGACATGGATTAGCTGCTACTGGAAATGAACCAGCGAACTTACAGTTGCTATACAATCGCTCTAACTTATCATTCACTCTGGAGACACCGTGAATTCAAAATGGACCAAACACAGATCAGTTGTAGTAGTTTTACACTGACACTTACAGTTCCGCCTCTGCCACTGGAGCAGCACAAATGCCTCAGAGCCCTGTAACAAAAATTTGATTAAATATTAAATTAATGTTTTGGCACTGCTCCCTTCCGGAGCGATTTACTAAAAGGTATCAGGGCTGAATCCATCCTGTTCCCGACTGTCTTACTGCTCTTAAAATAAAGACAGTTGCCATGCCTCTGTGGAGTTTGTTTACCTCTAAGGATTGCAGAGGTGTTCACTGGTGTGCATGGCTAGCTGCCTATATAATACTATAAGGTGAGTGTTAAGGGAAAATAGGTGGTTTACATTTGCTTAGGATCTCATTCTGGCTGACAAGGTACTTGTTCATTGCCATGGTCAAGTCTGACAGATTTAGGGATTGCACATTTGGGTTTGTGACAATTGTCAGTGTCAGTGCTTCCATTTTCCTAAATGGCATCTGTTTACAGTCAGCATAGCTGGAGATACTAGACCTCTTGATGGAGCTAGATCATTCTTGGTGACATATTTTACTCAAAATTGAGTTTTTATGTTTCATTACTGTACTGGCCCTGCAAATGCATGCAGGTGTTTTCAATAACTCCAGTTAACTGTTAGAAAGGGAACACGCTGCAAGTGAGACTGAAGTTTGGTTAAACTTTATGCTTTATGAGCTAATAATAATTACGGTGTACAGTAAATTATCCCATCCTAACAGGTGCAATATTGATAGAAGAGTGTCAATTAAGCACAGGATGTACACAGAAATACACTTTGAGAAGAAGTTTAAGTAGTAGTTTACCATAGTCTACATTTGTATGTATGGTTCTTAAAGCATAGATGTGACTATTAAAGATACAATCTTTCATTATAGTAGATTGCATTGAATCAATGTAATAGCATTATATTTTCTGACATAGTAAAATTTCCACCTTCTGTTCGTCCAATTGTCCAACAACTTTGCATGTATTGTGGCTAAAACATTTCCAAATGATAGAAGACACTCACACTTTTTTTTCCAGAATGAACTCTTCCTCCGACATTTCCAACGTGCAGGCTGAGGCACGCATGTAATGCATAATTTTATCTTCAGTTTCTCATTCATTTGGAGGAAATATCACAATATCCTGTGGTTTATACATTACTCATCTTGGTTAGCGCTTCTTGAATATTTACACAATATGCTTCATGTTACACACAGAAAAACAAATTGTCAGATTGAAAATTTGATACAGCTTTATTCCACCTCTGTCCTTTTATTTGTGTCTTTGCTGCATTAGCCAACAATTATTTAAGCTTGGTTGTAGATAAATTACATATGTTGTGTTGCCTCATGTAACAGTGCTTATTAATATGGTCCTGTACCCTGTAACTTCCTCATCCCTACTGTGCAAGAGCTAGTGTGTGTTTTGCAACTCCTAGTCTTCTCTCGGACCACCATGTCTGCCACACAGACTTTAGGACTGTAATAATGGGGGGAGCTACAGGCATGCAAGTGTGGCTGGATTAGTTGTACATTTTCACAGCCTCTAGATTTCAAAGGACGAATATGCTTCCTTATCTGCACTGGCCCTTTTGACTTCTTCCACCCTCGGTGAAAACAAGTGGTTCCTGTCCTCTGGCAGATCACAGATTTGTTTTCAGTGTTTCCTCCTTTAAAAGTTATGAACTTATCTTTAACTTGTGTGTGCGTTTTGTCTTGTCCTTTCATTTGTTCTTATGATTTATTGATTAGCTAGACACGTGAGTCTGTTCTGTTAGTGTGGACGCACGTTGGCCAATGCACAGCACCTAAAACTTTTAAAGACTGGCAGCACAGGAGGTGAGTTATTCATAGGGGCGTGAAGGAGGCAGGGAAGGAAGAGAATTCACTTCAGGCTGCCTGGTGTGTGTGTATGCGAATATGTGTGTGTGTGTGCATACTTCAGAGGGAGTTTTGTGTGGTGAGTGGGTGGGTGCGTTAGTCAGTTGGCCTAGCTCTCTGCAGTGCACTCAGCCTCTCAGCTGAATGGAAACATCATGTGTCTGTGGGACGCCCAGAGGAACAGCCCTGTTTCTCAGCACTGAGACCAGAACACAGTCAAGACAGACTGAGGAGTACAGAGGGAGCAAAATGGACATAAACTGAAACTTGGAATAGACTAATAGAGGAGAAGTGAAAGTAAATGTAAAGACATCAGAGTTTTTTTGAGGAGCTCATCCATTCTGCTATCTTGTCAAACCACTTCAGACCTGGCTATGCCATGCTGGCCCAGAGGAACGGGCTACCTCCAGGCTGTAAGCCAGTTCCTCTGAAGGATCACCATGACTTGCGGGATGTGGATGTGAACACTCAAGGGTGCTGTTCCCTCTCAACTTCCCCATCAGGAGGTTGCCCCTGGGCTCGGCTGGCCGGAGTGGACGGCTGCTTGTCAGAGCCATACTGTCTTTGGTTCCAGCTTCTGGCCAGAGCCTACTGGGGTGAAGTGGAACTGGGGCTCACCAGTCCCAACCGCAGCGTCTCCTGGGCTCGGCTCAGAGAAGCATCCAGGAAGAACTGTGTCCGATCTCGGGTATGTTATGAGAGATGGAGAGCATTCTTGTGATATGACATTTTGAGAACATCTGAGGCAGGTGGTATAATACTTTTGTGGTGTTCAGTAATACCCTGACTTGCTTGAAATATGCATTTAGGTGAAATTAGTTTATATAGGAGCCATTTGTTAGTGGATGAGAGGTGAGGGGCAGCTACACTTTGTTGTTCTGGAATTTTGAGTGCGTCATCCTGCGCAACAGCAGGTAGTCTGGTTTCACTGACCGATATTCTTTGTGTAATAAATGTGTCTGAGTGTGTGTGTGTGTTTGGGTTTCAGGTTTCGTTTGTTGTTATTAGACCCTATGGCGGGTTCAGAGTGACACTTAGCTGTCACAGGAAGATATTGTTTTATTCTTTTCCAGCCATGCATACTGTATTTGACAGCTTTATATTTTCAGCATTTCTTCTAAAATAAAAATATCACCATTTATAATTTATTGTTGGCTGTTGCTTAGTTAAAATTAAGTCAGACATTTCTCAGAAATGGACCAAATTAGGGAAATTTAAGGCACATTTTCCTATGATACAGTGAATAAGGGTGTCTAATGTGGTCAGAGAGGGAGAAATGGAAAAAAAAAAAACTTCCAAAGAAAAAGTGAGAGGCAGTGGAAGAGGCACGTCTATGAGGTCAGACGACCAAGAGATGACTCACAGATTTAAAAAGAAAGAAATAACATGGAAAGATGAGTGGCTTGAGATTCACTTACATACAAATAAGCAGAAATAGGCATGCAAATGCATCCTGCAGTCTGTGGCACCATATGGCTGCACACAGATCAAACCCTCTGTGTGCACAGGGAGATGAACAGATTGCATGAATAATTAATAATAACAGTATTTTCAGGTAATTATGTGAGCTTCTTTAGAAAAGATTTACAGTATTGTAGCAGCAGCTTCTAGCTTCACACTGTCCCGTGCTGTGTCTGTTGCTGTGTAATTCAGTAAGTTATATATAAAGCCAGAGTTGGAAACTGTGTGTGTACCTCAGCCATGGGGCTTTTGAGCCGAGTGGCTTAGCAGTTGCATAATACAACATTACATTTTCAGCATGAAATAAAAACAAACAGCTGAGGTGGGCTGTATCAGCTCCATAGCCTTCTCTCATCTCGTCTCCTCTCTGCCACATTGTGGACTGCGGCTCGCTTCCAGCTGGGTGCTGGGTGGTGATTTCACCAGTCATGCTATTAAACCCACACCCATCCCACTCTCTGGAGACTTCTACATCTCCTGCTCCCAGACAAACAGAGGAGAGATGTGGAAGGAGAAGCCAGGGGGATGGTGGGGAGAATGTCTTTGTTTTGGATCTATACCTAAGATGTATTTTGTTAGGAGAAGAGCCTGTGGAGAGATCTGGGTTGAGGCTTAAACACTTGGCAGGTTCTCATAGTCCAAATCATGACGCTAGTGGAGTAATAACTACTAACGCATGCCCTGTGGTGCAGTGGTTCAGTCCCATCGTTACTTTAATGATGGATGTGAAAGAAGTCAGTGCAGCTCAAAGCAGCGGGGGAAGTCAGTGGTTTTCTGAGTGATGGCATGGTTGTCATGAAGAGTTACAGAATGTTTCCTGTTGTATGTTAAGTGTTATGAAAATATCTGTGTTTTAAAGGTTTTGGAAGGGTGTTGAAAAGAAATAAGTGTGAGAAAAATATAAATATTTGACCTGTTCTTAAGTAATCCCAAAGCTGATAGCCGATAGACTGATAGATATGACATATCCAGTATAAAACCCTCTCTGCCTGGCATTGATGAAGATATAGTTATGGTAATGTGAAACTGTAACGTCCTACGTAAACTCACACACCATCATGTGCAGGCTTGTATTTGTCCTTTTGAACGTTAATGAAACACATCAAACACGCGCCTTAACCTAATTAATAACAGAATTGTAGTGAGAATGAAATTAACAAGAACATGTTTATGTCTAAAGCTATTTGCACACAGTTTGGATTGTTGGGTTACTGCTGTTTCAAAAAGGTACAAATAAACTGAGCTGCTGTGAGCAGAGCCAGCTTAACTAACATCTCTTAACTAAACAACTTTACCTGTGGGTGGTGCTGTCTTTCATTTTCACAAACCAAAACCTACTTGCTAGACAACTAGCTTTTCTAGTAGGACTTTTTTTTTTTTAAAGGATCTCGCTTATTGTAGCCATTTTCCTTTTCAAGCTTTTTCTAGACATGCCAGAAAAGGTATTACAACCAAGCAAGGTTTTAAAACCAAAGTGCATAAAATATCCAGTCTATTTGAGTGTAGAAAAAAATTATTTTGAAGCAGAAGGAGAGGGAGGGAGAAACCACGACACAAATGTCCAATGTCTTACGTCGCTGTGTCAGAAATCTTCTACAGTACCCAAAAATCTGATATTTTTTGTTATAAGAGGACCTATCACTTGCTTTGCCTGTGGACAACAGTGTAGTAAGAGCTTCAGCTTCAAGTATAGTGAGGCATTTAAGTACCATGAAACATTCATGTTTCAAAAACATTCAGAGCTCAGTAGCATTTAGTTTTCCATATTGCTTGCTTTTTGGTACGAGGTGTTTGTTGAATCACAAAGGAAATATGAATATGAATAAAATGAAGAATGAAGATATGAACAGAACTGTGGACTTTGAGAATCATTTCATACCTACTATACAGGTGCAGCTCATGTGTAATTAAGTTCTTGTTCTTTTCAGCTGTAATGCACTGAAAATATGATGAAATGTTGGTGACGTATGTTGAATGTTGGGAAATTGCTGTTCATAAATAAATTTAGTCATATTCTTAATATATCACCTCTGCTGCTTTTCTGTAGTTTTTATGATGTGAAACAGGCATTAAGCCTCATCCTGTGTGGTGTTAAAAAGGTCTTAAAATGTTTTGAAAAATCAATAATTACATGTTTTTAACCTTGCAAACTTACAGTACGCCATGGCCACTTGAGCTGTGTGTTTCTGTGTGTCCTTTCTGTGTCTTGCAATATAATTTTCAGGAAAACAGGGTCATGAACGTACACATGGACCACGTCAGTGTAAACAAGTTATAATTTTTTAGTTCTCACAATCAGCTCATTGTTAAAAAACATTTAAAATCAAAGCGCAACTGATGTAGTGCATGTGTTTTATTATGTAGGCATAAATATAACATTACGCAAGCTGAGAGCTGCCAACGTTTAAGGGTTGTTTTTTATCCCGCGTTAGTCACAGTAGGAATGTAGAAGATAAGTCTGTCATCATGCAAACATGCCAAATAGCCCTGCGAAAACCCAAATGTGCAGTAACTGAAGCCATATGTATAGTTGTTGAGCTTGGCCCAGTACAAATGTGGCTGAAATGACAATTCTGATTATTTTTGACAGTTATTATGATCACTGATATCAACCACATTACCATTACATATTATCATTGCATTTTTTTGCTTTTTTCGCCAACGTTTAAGATTTTATCCAAGGTGGCAACTAAGGTGGCGAGTGATAGCTTATGACAAGCCATATGTATACACTGTACAAACACGTACTGTAAGCTGTAGGTTTTTAGTGGATGCAATGTTTTCTCAGAGTTTACAAAGGTTGCAGAAGCAGAGACATAGCCTAGTATTTTATCAGCTTTCTTGGATTCAAGACTACTTTGAGCTCCGTGACTCATTTTTGCGAACCAAGAAAATGCAAGTTAACCAGTAGAATTAGTGCACTAATTCTAGTGCACTTTTATTAATTTATTTAGTTTTTTGTGAACCATCACATTCTTTTCACATTTTTGTCTTACAAACTGAAATGATAAATTATAAAAACACAGTTGCTACTTAACTGTATGTTGATCGACATATGCATAAACAACATTACAGTTAAATGTTATAGTGAAGAAATGACAATTATTTGTGCAGAAACACCTTGCAGTCATGTTTCTGTCCTCTAATTCCCAAAAGCAAAAAAAAAAAACATGACCACAAAATGACACCTTGTTGTTCAGTCTTCTCACATAACTGAAGAATCACCAGCAGGGGATTTCTTGTTTTTAAACCAGGGTGATTTATATGATCCGTGCTTTAGCCACAGGCTGTTTCATTTGTGAAAACACACTTTTCTTTGTTTTAGCAAAACCACATCACTTTACGCAATTACCCGGAGTGAAGTCAATAGAATGTCTTTCTTGTTTTGTGGCCGAGTTTGTTCTCAACCGTGAAAACGTGGAAACACGTGCAGTTTCACCGTCAGTGTGTCATTATTTTCTCAGTGACATTTACTTTTTTGTTTATTTCACTTTTTTTGTGCTTGTGTGTGTATAGCCATGCATCTAGTTTGCATCTAGAGTTTTCTTAGTTTGGGAATTTGGGGAATGTGTTTGTCCAGGGTCTTGTAGGGAGTCACATGAGAAAATCACTCATGTTTGTACACTAAATATAAAGCTACAATCTGCTGATCATTAGCTTAGCTTAGCACAAAGAATGGAAACAGCTGTCCTGCTTTTAAAAAAGGTACCTAACTACAGGTTATACCTTGTTTGCTTAATCTGTACAAAAAACGAAGCATACCAAGAGTAAACAGATTCCTCCTGTTGTTAGTCTATGTGCTAAGATAAGTGGCTGGTATTTACCATGCATATACTGAATGGAAGTGTTATAAATTGCTCATCTAACTCTGAATTTGAAAGCAAAGCAATATACTGTGTTTTTAAATAATTATCTTCTTTACCTTTGTGTTAATGATACAGTGTAGGTGGTACAAATTTTATGTGTTCTGATGGTCAACTCTCAAATTCCTGTTTCAGGCCAAGAACAAGGATGGGCGCAACCAAAGCGAAGCCTCGACCACGGCTTCACCTGGGGCAGAGGAGGAGCCTTTTTCCTGGCCGGGGCCAAAGACACTTCACCTGCGCCGAACCTCTCAGGGCTTCGGCTTCACACTGCGACACTTCATTGTCTACCCACCTGAGTCTGCCGTCCACAACTCTCTAAAGGTGACTGAACTGAAAGTGTGATGACATTAGGACCTAGATATACCAAAACAGAACAACCTTCATAGAGTGGAATATTTTAGAGTGGTTTTAGAGCCAAATCTTTTTCAAAAGCTATAAATTATAATAAGCTGAAATAAGAAATATAAAATAAACTTTTGATAAATCAAATATAAGCTCAGGACTAAATGTAATATAAGACACTGTGCAAATAGAGACATACCATTAGAAACATGAACTAATCTTTACTCCACTGACAGATTTTTCAATTATTTTAGGCTGTAAATAAAGCTGATCCATACTATGCATTTCTGCATACGAACTGTTAAAGCTGTTTTAAAACATGGTGGAAAGTGAAAAAGTGAAAAGGAAGTTCAGTAGCTTTTCAGATTTTGAGTCAACATGTAGTTTTGGGTCAAACACGGTCACTCTGGTTTTTTTGTTTTTTTTACATTGTTGCTTCTTGTCTTCTTTGCTGACTTTCGCCTTGCTGTCAGTGGCTCAGAAATGATAGATATTGGTCGGTCTTCCAGGTTATAATCATAGCAGAAGAGTTTATTTAGCTTTTTATTGTCTGTGCTGATTAGAATAATAATAATAATAATAGACTATGAGCTGCTGTTTGAACTGAAGCCGAAACTGTGACACAAACATCCACAGCCTCCACCACCACAAACATACTACCACTGGAATCCCCTCTGTTAACTACCAAAACAGCAGCTCCCTCTCACCCACTTGCCTTGTCTGCAGCTTTACTTACAGAGTGTACAGTAGGTCATCTATGTTGTGAGGTCTTCAAGGTTGTCAGTGTTTAAAAAAAAACCCCATCAGCGTTTGGGGTTCTGAATTATTGGTGATTTAATAAAGCCCCACAACAAAAAGTGAAACACTTTTTAAAACGACCACCTACCAGCTAAGAAAGTTATTGGGATTATGTTAAATGAGTGAAGTGTGCATACAGATGTGCAAATTGCAGATCTAATACAAACTCTGTGAATCATAATCAGTATTTTCATCTGTATATGATCTTAAAGTTGTTGATCCATCATGATCGGCCATTAGTGCCTGCACCAGACCAAATACGACATTAAAGTTTTGCTGTTGTTAGTAAATATTAAAGTGCTGATACATGACAATAGGTCAGCCTGACAGGGAATTACTTTAAAGGAAATAGAATAAGTCTCAAATGAGATGAAAAAGACCCTGAATTTTGGCCCTGAATGACCTGTCCTCTACATGTAAACATGTATTTTAAGACCAGCTTGAAAAATTGCGAACACTTCCTTTAAGCTGTAATGTTAATATGCACAAATAGTAGCAGTTTTTTTAGAGCTTTATGCTGGCTTGTATCATCCCACCTGGGAACTCAGCCAACCATCCTCTGGATAACATCAGTACCAATCTGTCCTTTGGTTTTAATCCTGAGGTTAGAGCATTTCCGGCCTCTAATGGGCACAGACTAGCACAGACTAAAGGGCTTTGAGTAAATACGACAGGGCTTTTTTAATGGGAAAATGCGCTGGTGTTTCAAGTCAGCTTTCTCAGGGCTTATCGGGGCCTGCCTTATATTAGTTTTTGTATGTGATAATTCAGGATAAGTTGGGTTTACTTTTCCCTGAAGTGTATTTTGACAACGTCTTCTGTTTGCGAGGAAGGATATCCTACAAAGTTGGCATAGTATGTTTTGGTTATAGATGTTGGCTTTGGTTCTGCATGTTGAAAGAGAAAGTTTTGGCACAACAAGACATTTGTTTGACCAAAGAGAGAGACAGTTTTTCCCAGAAGAGAATCACTGTTGTTTTGGTCACTTTTAGCTGATAACTGGGCTAATGTGTGCTTCTGGTGTCTGTCTAAAACTTGTAGGATATGAAGGCTCTGCTGTGGTATTAAGCCGATATTAGCTGTAGTTTATTTCCTTTTAAATTGGGAACCCAGTGGTCTAAGATACACACTGTACCAGACAAAATGTAGACAAGAAACTCCTCTTAAGAAACGTAAAAAGCAGAATTTAGCAGAAGCAGAAGTACATTCATTAAATTATATTGATTATAATGTTAAAACAAATAAAGCAACAAAGTATCTAATTTAAAAACCTGGAACCATCAGAGTTTGCTTATTTTTGCAATTTAATAATCGACTAAACGTATCTAACGTAATTGTTGCAGTTGTTATACAACTTCACAAAATAAATCTATGTATATTTTGTGTCTTTTGGCCGTTTTCCTCACATCTGCTGCAACCTTCTTACCGTAACATGTCTTTCTGGTTCATATTCAACCTGAAAGCTCAAATTTAAGTCCATCAGGATTTACTCGCTTTAAAGTACTGCCATTACGTAACACAGTAAAAAGTAAATAAATAAAAAAACTACCAGTCCATCACATTGCATTATAATTACTTAGGGGTCTTGGATTGGACCTCTTGACTAATCACTCTTTGAGGATATTGGGGTTAGCTTGAAGAGGTTCAGATCGTCTTAAGGAAATCACAGCGAGAGCATGGGGACTTAAAGGGTACGTTGGGAACATATGTGTCACAGAGAGGAGGTGGATTAAAGCACGAGTGTGTGGATTTTAACTGCAACTCTGAGGGAAATTAAGGCTTTATGTGTTGAGGAAATTGAAAAAACATAAAAATGGCAGTGAAGTTTTCTATATCAACTGTTACAGAAGTTGCTCTGGACTCGCATGAATTTTGTCCTTCTGAGTCTTTTCCCACATAATGTGTTCAATAATCTGTTCTCCTGTCCTTCCTCCATGCTAAAGCTCAATCCACTGATAAATTGTTTAGGCCTTTGAGATGTCAGAAAATAGTTCCCTAGTTGTGTTTTTGTTTTAATACTGTTGAATGGTCTTTATTGTACATCTCCTAGTCAATATGGCCCATCCTGTCTCTATGGTCATTTTGTTTAATAGTTCTTATTCTATATATCATCCGTCCATTTTCTGAACTGCTTAGTCCCCATAGGGGTCACGGACATGCTGGGGCCTATCCCAGCTGTCATCAGGCAAGTTCTATTTATCATGATTTTGATAATATGTTGCAGAGTTGATTAAGGGTATTTGATATTGGCAAATTATATCTCGATATTGTTTAGGATTTTGACGATAGTGATATGTAGGTATTTTATGATATTGTGTAACCTACAAAAACGTGTTATGTAAAAGTCTTAAATTACTAATAGGTTATTGATTCAGTGTTACATGGAGACAGGGTGGTGCAACTGATGGTGTTTCTCCAGAGCTGCTAATGCTACCATCTAACAAGATGGTTGTTGAGCTATATTTAAAGGGGGCTGATTTCCGACACAGTTTGCTGATCAAAGTCTTTTTGGCAACATGTCTTTTCAAAGCTGAACCACCTCTGTGTTAGTTAGGCTGGAATCACATCTAGCAATGTAGGTTTTGAGGCTGGTAAGTGACATAATCACTAATATCAGCTGGCAAATCTTTAAAACAACAAAGCAGATAGTATCTTAGACTTTAGAAATTGAAATTACCAGACATTATTAGTTATTGCTTAATATTCTGTGTCCACAAAAAGTATTGTACCAAAGTATTTATACAGAAAATAAGAAAAACAAACAGTGTAGCTTCCACATCTGTTACTACACCTATATTCATAGACCTGGGATTACAATGCATAACCAATATTAGTTTATTATATTTTAACCACTTTTTCATGATCATACAGAAAACAAACAGTATTATATATAATACTATTGTTATTTTGTCTAGGTTTGGTACAGTAGGTTTTATGTTATGCAATGTGCTCCTCTGTACTCTTAGCAAGTAAGCAATGTTTTTAGTGGTGTTTTCATTTAGTTTCCATCTCTTAGAATTCCCTTAAACAGGGTTTTTTTTTTTTTCTTTCATCCAGCAACAGTCAAAATCCTAAACATATTTAACGGAAATTAGAGAAGCCAGGAAATTCTTACATTTGAGAATGTTTCACTCTGCTAAGAAACCTGCTGTGTGCAATGTGATGGATTGTTTCTGCTCACTTGTTAGTCATTAAGGGAAACTTTTTTTTCTGTTGGGGCAATTAGAAGGGTTTTGGATAATGTAAAATTAAAATATTTGTAAAACTATTACAAACTGAAATCTCTCTTTTTATTAAAATTACAACACAGTAAATGTGTACTTTTATGTACAACTGTATAGTATGTACAATCCTAAGTTGTGCACCTGTGAATACTTATATAAAATTAGATAATTAACTGCAAAAAAGGCAAAAATTACATGTACTTGGCATTTACCGTCTCTCTTTTTTCTTCCAGGATGAAGAGAATGGTAGCAGAGGTAAGTGTACATTTTGTTATGTTTCTGTCTGCAGGTCTGGTTGCTCATGTAATGCAAAATGACACACTTCCCTTTGCTGTCAGTCAGATGCATTCTCAATTATGGTGTAGAATGACAATTACACATGAAAATGAGCTGGTTAAAAAAACCCTTGCCCAAACCCAGATTTAATATGAATATTTTGTACTTGTCGGGTAGCCACAGCTGTTAAGCTGGGACCTCAGGTGTTTAGATGAGAAAAGCAAAAAGACTGCAACACATAAACCATTTACTCTGAGTGGCTCCACAGACTGTGGATCAAATTAGGACTGACAGTCCATTAATCTAATGTATTCTCATGCCTTAAAGATGAAATAGATACATAATGACTTTGTGTCTTGCTTTTAACATCTTATTGGCAGTGTGAATTCAGTCATGTTCATACCATTTTAAATACAGTTTTAGGCCAGAGATTGGTATGTGTTGCAGGTAAAATTGTCTCTGTTATAAGAAGAGAGACAGTGTCTTGTGGTTCTTTGGTGTTTTAAATCTTTGCTCTTCAGAGTGGCAGTCAGAGCTGCACTGTTAGCTTGGCAAGGCCTCAGCATTCCTCAGAGCATCCGGCTTGTCGTTCCAGTCCCTCAGTATTCTGCTCACGTCTGCAGCCCAGCATGAATCCAGGAGGATCACTCTACTGCACTTTATCAGCCGCCTTTTTAAACAGCCCAATACTTCCTCTACAGCATAAAAGAAACACAAAGCATATGTGCAACACAAAAAAGATGTTTCCTATACGGTGTGATTGCTACATTTTGTATTTTCTTATTTAATCTTTGTGTTTTGTAGATGTTCTTTTAAAAACTGTATACATTTCTGAGAAAGGCATCAGTTTATTTCTCTGTAATAAAAGATAACATGTAGAAGATCGTTCTCATTGGCTGTTTGCTTGGCTTGTAAAATCTCCAAACGCCTACCTGGTGTGATTCACTAAATTGTTATGGCAGCAGAGGACAGTGAAAGTGAGGAATCCAGGGTTAAAGGAGGGTGAGCGGAGAGCTTATGTGATAAATCTGACTCTTAAACTCCTCTCAACGGGAAAATGAGAGATTCCTGACAGTGTCCCTCATCGTCCCTCTTGGCCCTTGGTGTCACATTCCTCACACTCTCCCCTCCCCACACCCATTTTAACCCCTCAGTATCCACCCACCTCATTTAACACAGGCCTTAAAAAACCCACAGGGCCTGCTGTAGCAAGAGGAAGCCCACCAGGGAGTTTGTATGCTTCGCATTCTTATACTTTCTATGAACTTGAAATTCCTTTATATGACTATATCTGAAAGGAATCATGTAAAACTCATGTCTGTGTCATTAAATCCTATGTGGCAAGTGCAGGAGAACTATTCATCTCAAAGCTGACTAGACTGTGAATAATGATCCTCGCCTGGAGAACCCTCCTGCTGCCATGGGAAGGTACTTGGCTTGTTTCCACCATCTCATAAATCCTTCTTTGCCTCTCTGCAGACCTGGCAGTGGTGATGAAGGAGGCAGGTAGCAGGGTGTCAGAAATGGATATCAGGAATGTAAAGGAATTTCAGGAATTTACATAATCTCAAGAAGAAACATGTTATCGATTGACATTTGGACTAAATTAAACGTTTGGACATTTAAATACACAATTTCACAGGACAGTGACATATTTCGAGAGATCATACAAAGTATAACACAGATGAAAATTAATTGCTTCCTCTTGATGACTGCTGACAAATTATCGAGTTAAATGTTTTCAAGGTATTGAAAACTGAGTATTTCTTGCATTAAGACAACAGCTGGTGACTGTTGGGATAAAATATGATGGGTAGATGTGCATAGCAGCCCCTCTTCTCAATGTGCGTGTTACCTTCTTCCTTCCAACACTTGACAATCAGTTGCTTGTTTTCTGGGTTTGATTATCAGATGACCTGGTTTTTGATGCAGAATTTGGCAACGAACACTCAAGTTCTGAAAAAGAACCTCACACAAGTGTGTGAACACAAACACCACACACACACACACACACACACACACACACACACATACACACACACGCACACACAAAAAGTAAATAGGATGTGGAGCCAGATAAAAAAAAAATATTTACTACTTTTCTATTTATGTTAAACTAAATGTTCTGTGTAGTAGTTTACAGCCAATTTTTGTTACAGCCCTTAAGCTAACCACTGGTTTCTAATGTGTGTCGGAAAAAAGTTAGAAGTAATCATTTGTTATGATTATGTGATTGTGACATTGTGGTTTTGGCACCGATTTTTACTATAAGAGTTTTGTAATAATGCACCCCTTAACTGAAAAGGCACTTGATTAAACTCCACAGCAGCTGTTGTGTGAAGTTCTAATTAATTCTTAAATACTGAATTAACTATAACCTCTAGTTAGGCTTCAGGAAACAGAACCACAACACAAGAGCGTAAATGTGTGTCACAGATCCGGTCTCGGTTTCACCCCTTTACTTAAAGATGTTGTATTTAAAGCCTCTGTAGACTGAGTTTAAACTTGTATTCAACAATAAAATCAGATGCTTGTTTTTTATTGAAGCCTTGAGATATTTGTTTTAATACCACTGAAATTCATTAGAGTTTATGTTTGACCTTGGTAACAGTAGTTGAGCCAAAGGGGTGTAACAACTGCCATTAGTCAAAGTGTTCTTGGACAGACACCGAACCCCCACAATGTTCACAAAACCACAGCCACTGAGGTTGCACAAGCCAGGGTACTCTGAGTGCCTGTCCAAAGCCCGGCAATTTGTGAGGGTTGCGTGAGGAAGGGCATCCTGCATCCTCAGCTGTGGCGACCACGGGGATAAGAAGAAAAAAGTTTGCTGCAGCCTCCCGGTCCCAGCGCTTCAGTGAGGTTTATTTGCTTGATTCTTGGCCAGTGCGTGATGAGACTATTGGTGTTTGGAGAGAGAGAGAGAGCCGGCTGCAAGTTGACTAGCTGGGTGTTGCCGCTGGAAATACTTCAAACCTCTAGAAAACACCCACACACACTAGTATAGATGCCAAGATAAGCAAACGTGAACACTGATATACGGTATGTAAATGCATAGTGGAAACATGGGCCTAGGAATGGTATGCCTTACTTTGTGTGTGCCTCAAGTATGAATCTGTTTATTTCCTTTCGCAGTGTTTGTGTACATACCATGCAGCCATTATCCCAAATCTTCCCCACTATCTCACTTCCTATCCTCTTCCCTCCCCTGTTCTGTCTCCATCTCTTCCTTTCGTGTATGTCTCTCTCTCTCCTGCTGTGTATTTTAGCAAGTGGTCGTAGGGCAAATTCCCAGTGAGGCATTTTATGCTGTGCTTATGAAGATGTGGTACTGTACTTCAGCACAGCAAGACAAGCAACATACAAAATTCTCCATCTGTTCAAATATTTGTTTTTCATTCAATGTGAAAGATTTTTCTCTGCAGATACCAGCTTTATTTCCCATTTTTACTTGTCAGATTTTGGTTTGTTCCCATGAAGTCAGCAGAGGGAGCAGATAGAATTCCTCTGTATTATCCCGTGGGTTTTTCTGTTTCCCACCTTCTTTAACAAAACCAAAAAGTTCTTTCCTTTTCTCCCTCTCTCTGTTTCTCTTCCCACCATTTCTCTGTTTGTTATGTATGTTTCAACTGCCCATTATACCTCATGACTTCTTAAACCAGCAGTTCGACATTTGGGAAATTAATTGACTTCTTGTAGATGTTACGAAGATCATTACCACTCTAGTATGCATCCATTAAACTGGTTAGCTTAGCTTAAAAAACCTGTTTCATGGTGTGATATTTACCCACCAACATATTGCATAAGTAGCAATTAAAACCAGAGATGGTAATTACTGCAAGTGCAAGTACTGTATTTGTACAATTTTGCTCAATTAGAAATTAGAAAATGATGTACGTTTGCTACATTTATTTTACAGCATAGTCTTAGTTTCTTTATGCAGATTTACAAAAAAAGCTTTATAGACTAATGAAACTACTAAACTGCTGTTGTATCATTTATGAATTAACCCCGTGTTACTACATAAGGTGGTTAAAATCAGCCTCATCTTTATTAACTTCTGTTTTTGTTCCACAGTATGTAGTAATATGTAAGACATTTTTGCCATAAATTTTACATTTAAGAATTTGTCACATTTCTGGATTACACTTCTACATTTTTTTCTTGGGATATTTGTACTTTAAGTTGTACTAGAAATGTTTTCTTGGCAAACACTCATACTTGAGTATCAAGTTAGTGTACTTTAAACACCTCTGGTTAAGACTAAAGGCATAAAATGCAAATATCCAACAGCTATCAATCTCAGCTATCTTAGATGCTTTCTGTTCCACATGACTTAAACAGTATATACGTATAGAGTTTACAGCCATTGCTGTTACATACAGGTACATTTCTCTGCCATATATATGTCTAACCACATTTCTAATCAGCTTGAGTGCAGGGACTTGACAGTAACCTGGTTACATAAGTTTATGTAAATACAGTCAATGATAAACAATTTTAATTTAAAGGCAGGCTTCTTTCCATGCATTTATTGGCAGCCACTGTAGTTTCGCAATGCAAACCATTAATAGCAGATTTTATCATTGTAGCTAGCTGGTGAAAAAACCCAGGCAGTGAGGTTGCACATGCCGCATTTAGCTTCCACCCAGATTGTCGCTATTCTTCCATGGGCTCTTTGAAAACACATTACACAAAGTGTAGCAGAATACAGCAAGATCAGAGTGAGCTTTTTACATTACGAGAGGAAAAGACTTTAAAGATGAGAACTAAGAGACATATTTAGCCCTGACTCCCGCACAGTGGTGAAATATGCTATTGAGTCTTTTTAACCTGCAACCCACGAACATGGTAATGATTGTTAGAGCAGATACATGCACAGTTTAATCCACTCTGTGCATGTTGCCATTGTGTTTATGTTTTTTGGAAACATCAGAAAAATCTGACACTGTCCTCAACACAGTTTAAATAGTTTCACAGCCACTTGGCTCATTCAGCAATGTTTTTGGAAGTAAGGTGGTATTTAAGGCTTAAATCACCATCTGTCTACAGATGTTTGTCACTTGTTCCCTCAGTTGAACCTCAGCTCCCTTGGTAGATAGTTTGGCTTGTTTTACAGAAAGAAAACAAAACTTTTTTTTTTTTTTTTTAAACTGCGTGGTCAGAGTAATGTCAGTACATATCCTCTTTCCGCTGGGTGGGTTATGGTATTTGGATTTACTAAAAAAGTGATGGAAAGTACTCTGTGGTGGAAAAAAACACCAGAGGTGTGTGTGTGCCTCTCTCTGTATGTTTTGGGTGTGAAACTGTGTGTTGTTGAGAAGAGGATGAGTGGACAGATCTAGCAGTGGTATCAGGCATGTGTTTCGACATTGGTATGTCTCCCCAAGGTTAGAAATGTTACGGTTGTGGAAGTTATTTTGAAATTATCCCAGCTCTCCAGGAATTTACCCCAGTGGTGTGTTACATGTAAATAAACAAATGCAGCCTAATACAGCATAGCCAGTAAATGCTCCTTTGCGAAGCTGATAATGTTAAGTTGTTGTTGAAACTGTTTCAGAGAGTTATTGATTCAGCTGCGAGATCATTTTGGAGGCTGTAGTGTGAGCTGCTGTTGAACACTATATGTGTTTCTATTATTTAGCCTAATAAAATAATAGCAACACCAGTCAGTATGACTCAATAAAGTTACATTTTTCCACATCTCATCCACATCTCTTTTTCAGCTGATGGAGATTCTTCAGTAGTCATCATGTAACGGGACCATTTATATCTGCCACCACAGACCGTGTTAAACACTTAAGATCTCTGAAGCAAATCTAATGTTGGCATTAAATGTTATTGTAATCACTTAAACACAGTTGCAACAGCTTAATATAGTTTATTATAGTTCATATTTTTATTTTACTTATTTTACTGTGCTAACTTTACTATGTTTTTGTTTTATTTAGTAAGTTTAGTTGTTATTAATAATAATTCTGTGAGTGTCTTACTCTGCATTTCCTTTTTTGAATGATATGTACAGACTACCACTCGTTGCTGGTAATGCCACTTTTTGGCACGGATCAAAGTGATATGTGAAGTGACAGAACAATCAGTCTAACTTGCCTGTGCTTTTTGGGCGTTGGCTTGGTGTGTTGAGACATTTAGAGCTCCTATATTATCTGTTAGTGTATATTTATAATTTTAAGATGTCACACAGTGCATCGAAACAACAATTGTTTAATAATTAAATGTAAGAGATACTTCATAGAAATGTTGGCTTATACTGCTTTGCCTTTTATATATGAGTATGATTCATGCTAGATCCCTATTTGTCTTGCTGTATTTACTGTCTAGAAAAGTGCCACAAAAGAAATGTCACTCACTTATTTAATTACATGCAGAGACAAAGTCCTGACTTAATACTGTCAGTGATGAAAGGAGCTGTAAGACATACCCTCCCCCAGTGTGTGCTGAGGCTTCTGACACAAAGCTGTGGCTGTGTACAGGGACCAACAATTAATGAAATGAGACCTGTTGATCTGAGACTGGCACCTGCAAATCGTTTGAACATCTGACAAAGTCTGCTGACACTCTATGAGAGGATCCAGGTTTGTTAAGTTTGTGAAAAGGTCAGGATCGTGGTACACAGGTGTTTTAGCAGAGTTTAAGCTTTCAATGTAGAGTTGTGTTTGGACTAGTTTGTGTGTGAACAGTACACAGAATTCATGGGAATGGAAGAAGCAAGGGCAGAATTACAGTATTTATTTTCATGATGGCTTCCTCTGCCGTCTTTGAGCAGCCCAGTTTCTTTGAGGAGAAGTTTGACAATAAAACATGCTGTGCTTTTGAAGGAAACTAAAGTTTATGGATTTATGTGAAGTGTATTTGTGCTTTGACCTTCCCACACTATGGGGAGACCTCACTGTGCCAGGACTATGTGCCTCCCATTTTCATATTTCTCTGCTGGAAGAGACCTGATATAGATAGCTATCTAAACACACAGCCATGTGCGTGTTCAGGAAAAAAACACCTTTTCATCTTAGTATTAAAGCAAAAAACACATCTGCATAGGTCTTTGTGTAACCATACATTTGTGTGTGGGTGTGGTGTTTGTAAAGTGAGACAGATGATAAAGAGCAGCAAGTTGGACACAGAGGTATTACACAGGGGTTAATGCAATGAGTGGGCAGCGGGCCCAGCCCTCTGTAGAATAACATTATCTAACCCAAAACAACAGGGGAGTGGGGAGCTGGCCCACACAGCCGAGCCCAGCTGTGCAGCCAGGGCCGACAGCCAAGCCAGAGTTGGTTGAGGCCAGAGAGCAGTGCTGTCCACTGACTGAACTTTTAGATTGGACCAGAAATCTTACAAAATCTACAATGAGGAAGAGAAACATCATATTTTGTATGTTATAGTTCACAAAGAGATATGTTCTGCTTTCCTGTTTTTCTACAGCATTAAATTCTTCATTCTTTGTAATTTTAAGTAGACCTAAAACTGTTCTGCATTTAATCAACCGAAAATGAATCATTAATTATACTTTATAACAGACTAATGGTTTCAGTAATGCCACACATATTTATGATTAAATGTTTTTTCTATGTGAATATCCATGTGATATGAGCTGTTATAAAGATAAAACATTTTCAAAGCACAATGATGTCGATACATAATTAACATATTCTTATTTTAGACTAGACTAGACTAGACTAGACTAGACTAGACTGCATAGTTTACAGCAGCCCCGTAACACTCATTTTTAATTGCTGTGGGTAACTAAAAGAAAATGTTCACCCTTTGGCCAAAATATCCTTACTTTATCCTTAATTTGATTACTTTAGTCTTTTAAATTCTAGATGAGAACAAATAAATAAGTCAAACAGGCATGAAATGCAATAGCAAGTTAATGTTTTATGTTTACCTCAGGGATGTTTTACATAACACCGTACTTAAACATGTTGATGTGGTAAACTCCACCAATCTGCTATCTACTACAGTTGTGTTATTTAGATAAACCTTTATGCCAAGAATAGCTGTGGTTATTTAGCCAAAATCATTTTGAGGCAGGATGACGTTTTTCATTAATCCACGCAATAGTTTATTTAGGGGCATAAAAAATATCCACAGCTTTAGGTTTTCACATTTAATCTTTTTCATCTAGCTGCAGGGCATGGAAACTTCTCAAATCCAATTTTTGAGAATCTGAGTTGGAGCCCGGTGAGATTGGCTTGGGATTCGGACTGTGTCTTGTGCATGCACACACACAAAGTCAGAGGGAAAGTAGAGGGAGTATTTGTTGACATTTGTAACTCCAATATGGGTCATGTCCAGAGTCATGTCAATACAGAAACACTTCAGTGCAGTTTTCAGCGTGCTCTGCTTAGTGCTGCAACAGATACATTTCTTCATCACTTACTGTAATTCTAGTTTGTGTCATGTCAGCCTTCGGACCCAGTAAGATCATAACTAGAGAGGCCATGAATGGAAATGCTGTGTTGGCCTTCACAGTCCAACATTGTTCCCCAGCAAGCGAGAAGAGAGTTAGTTATATACAGTATGCTGCACTGCCTTCTAGTGGCTCAAAAGCAAGACTACATCTGTTGTCAACATCTAGTGGATTTATTTTATGGTAAATGAGCAGGTTAAATGTATACTGTTCTCACACACCATTGGCTATACCTGGACTAAATCCTGAGACTGCAACACTGCTTTTCTAATGATTGTTTTTTGTGATGGTTATATTTTCTTCCTATGCTTTAAAAAAAGTGTTTAACATCTTTAAACTGTATTTTAAACTTACTTTGCTAGCCTAGATGTTATTATACACATAATCTGAAAAATCAAACACTGCATGTCATGAATTTTAATTCCCTGCAGTAACACATTCAACCACAGGATGGAGGTACCTGGATGGCAAGGTTATAACAAAAATGGAAAAATGAAATGGAAATATTTTACGGCACCCCACAGTAAAGAAATCCTGCTATATATTTTATGAACAAACCTCAAAAATATGTAGATGTTTGCTATAATGCACTATATGTTTGGATACGTAGACCTAGACAAATGGATTATCAAATCAATTCTTATGTTAAAGTGTTGCTGAAGAGAAACTTTAAAGTCCCTAGCTGCTCCAGTCCAGCTGTTCTGTGCCCTATAGAACACTGGTTGCACCGAGCACCTCCAGGTCATAAATGAATGTGCATCTGCTGATGTGTGAACATAAAGCAGGGCATTCATGAATAGAGCATGCGTACTAAGTCAGCGTTGCCTGAGGAAAGAACAGTGGGATGCTCTGATGTTGCACTTCCTAAAAGCATGTGGGCTCTGAAAGGCAGACCACATCAGCCGAGGTTGTGGCTTATGGCTCACAGAAAGATTATTGTGCTTTCTTAATCAGAGTCAAAATCCAAAAATTGCTTATCCTTTTTCCGTACAGACAAACAACAACAGCTACTGCACCTTTTTGTAAATACACATACCATACAAAAATAGTAGAGTTAGTGCAGGATGTAATACAGCGAAGTAAGAACTGATACAAGTAACTTGGAAAAAGGAAAGTTTTAGTTTCATTCATAAGCTTCAAATTTCTAATGAACAAGCCACTGAAAAACCAAAGTGACCTTTTTCATTTATAAAAGCTGATAACCAAAATGGAGGAACATTGCAAAAATTGTGAATATAAATGTTAATCATTTGAATGTTAATGACATGAGTAGCAAATGCTGATGATTCATTCATTGATAATGGTCATCCAGCAAATCAACAGAGACACCATAGTTTCTGCAGGTCAGACCTGCGATAGACAGAATGGGATTTGCTCTAACCTCAAGGATAAGTGGGTATAGCTGATGGATGGGTGGGCAACACAGACTCAAAAGATAGTCTGAGAGCTGTGCAAACACAAACAGGCTGAAAAGTAGAATGTAAATGAATTAATGCCTTCTAATATGTTGGTATGTCAGTTGATTTCTGACAGCGGAAGCATTTCTTTTTTCCAGCATCAATTCTTGTTCTTCTTGTTCTTCCAACATCAGCGTTCCACCATAACTGTGTGTGTGTGTGTGTGTGTGTGTGTGTGTGTGTGTGTGTGTGTGTAGGGCAATATGAGATTGCATCACAGTGTCATCCCACAACTACTCGCAAAGCTCTACCACTCTGTCAGCAGGTCTTAAGTAATTACGTGACATAATTTACACAATATAAATTATTTAAGCCTGCTGATCCCCACTATAGCATTTGCATTTTTCATCCCAAACATGACATAGTGAGTAAAATCCATTTCCTCATGCAGGTTTTGCAGTGTACCCTTATTCATCAGTTTATTAGACACACCTAGTGCATTCACTGCAAGGCGATGCTCAGTTTTACCCAAGTGTTGATTCAGCTGTGTGGTTAAGATATAATTTGTGGTGTTTTTCAGTTGTAAGGTATTATACTGATAGGTATTTCTGTTATGTTGTCCACTGTACTTAAATGGATGAAGCTAAGCTAAGTAACAGAAACACCCCTCTTCATAGAAAACCACCACAGTGTTGCTGCAGTCTAATTCTCTCTTCCGGTGCAATATATGGCCTACTTCTCACTTCATTGCTGCTGCTCTTCCTCACTTTGAGACCAATTGCCTTGATGCCTGTGCTCTCTCTTGTTGCCAGGGAGACAGCGAAACCGTTTGGAGCCAATGGACACCATTTTCGTCAAGCAAGTGAAGGAGGGAGGCCCCGCCCACGGAGCTGGACTCTGTACAGGTACTCACTCATACATAGACACAGACATACAGTTCATACACACAGGTTCTGTAGAGGTTTTCTGACAACCAGCAGATCTTATTATTAACTCTGCCTCTCTTACATCTGACCTCAAAGCACCATTTGATGCCAAGATTCACATCAGTATTTTAAGTAACTCCACTTTCTTTGCCACCTGCCAGGCAAAACAGAGTTACAAAATAACAGATGGCTTCTTTGTGGGGGGTTGAGTAAAGTGTAAAAGGCACACTGTTATTCCAGTCTTTCTCAATAGCTACCTCTTTGTTCCTGCTCTTATTAATCTGTGAATCATTTATAATGCTAAAATACATGAACAATCTCCCTTCTGATGAAAAAATGAATCATCTGTTTTTAAAACTCCTCCAACGGACGTGAGAGCTGGAGCACGATGCTGTGTATTGTCTGCATTATTGCCAGGTTAGCAGTCTGCATTACAGGAAATGTTAAGTGGTCGAGACAAGCCCTCTAAGCTGTCTGCTTTTATCTATCCACTCTTCTCTCCCCCTCCCAGAACAGGGAAGTGTACTGTTTTTTCCACAATTATCTAGTGTCTCTCCTAAACTCACCCTGCCTCTCTTCCTCTAAGATGGTCATCTTTAGAAAACATGGACTTGACCTCTAAGATGAGAACCTTCAAAATAACAAACCTGGTGTTTCTAGCTGGTAGGAGCTACTTCAGAGTAGCATCTTCTGTCAGTAATCGTTTTGACCGGGCTCTCTTTTCTGAACAACTCAGTTCACAGAGTCAATAGTGCAGAGTTTATTTATTTACTTTCAGTGGCAAACATCATGCTAATATATAGTGTTGTTTTGTCCAGGGGATCGGATAGTGAAGGTGAATGGAGAGAGCATCATTGGGAAGACCTACTCACAAGTCATAGCCTTGATCCAGAACAGGTAAGGTTCTGTTCACTCTGTTGTTTAAACAAAGCTGGATTATAACCCAGATTTACCCCATATTTTTGGATGTACCATACATATTTTTATTAATCAAAGGTGTTTACACACAATGGAAATACAAAAGCATCTAATGTGGGGTCTACATCCTCCATCTTATTGCACCGCTTTGTGACTAAAATCTGCTTAAAAACCTGTAGTCTTTTACCATTTGGCATTTTCAGCAGCTGTATTGTTTTTTTGTTTTTTTCAAATTAAGTAATAAACTGAAAGAAAACCTTGTCCAAGTAGTAATATAATATCAGATAAGAGCTGTGCAGCTGCAAGCAATTATTTTCATTAGATAGCTGTATATGTATAAAATGTCAGGAAATCATGTAAGGTGCCCAATGTAACATTTTATGTTAACGTAATGTTAGCATACACAGACTGCTTTGTTTTGACTAGCAGTCAAAAATCCCCAAATGTTGACTCACTTAAATGACTAATTAGTTACAGGTTCATCTTTCTGTCTGCTGCTTAATCTGTCTAGGAGGTAATGAAACTGCCATTTATAAACGAGAGATCGAAAAGTTTTTGCTGCAGGTCCCCTCTCAGAGGTCAACTCTGCCATTCTTTGAAAAGTAAATATACAGAAAATTAAAGAACCTAACTGACTCACTGCCTTATGCCCTGAGATCTGATCTCTTTACTGCCAGTAAAGACTCGGCTGCACCTCTGTGAAAACAACACTTGTGAATTGTGAAACATTTTAGGAAAAACTCATTTGGTTTTCCAGCAAAAACTTTTTCCTTATCATTGACGAGCACACATGTAAAATTCAGTTACACTCCATTAAACTGCAGCTATTGAAAGTTATGTCCTCTTGAGAAGTGCTGTGGCTTTCCATAGTTTGAGCCGAATATTATAACAATCTCTCTCTTTCTCTTGTCTCTCGCTTTCACTCTTATCATCTCTCATCCTTCAAACCCTTGCATCCATCAGTGATGCCTCACTGGAACTCTGTGTGATGCCAAAGGATGAAGACATTTTGCAGCTGGTAAGCAGTCATTCATCGTTAAATATTGCAAGCACCTTTAAAAATGTGCAGTTCAAATCAAAGCATCAATAAACATGTAATTCTTGCAGTATTAACGCTAGTCTGGTGCCCTTTTTAGATTAGGTGATTTATCAAGGTGATCGCTCTTAGATTATTGCTTATGTACTAGAAAAATGCAGGTTCATAGGTCGGCTATTATGGAGTTGGTAGGTATATTTCTGACCATCCTTATATCAGGTCTGTACTTAAACACACTAATTTATTTCTTCATATCACCTTCATCTTACTCTCGTAATGAAAAAGGATAAAGAAGTTTCTTAGCCCAGCTGTGAAGTGATGCCCATCATCTGACTTAACAAAGAGCAAGTATTTACAAGCTGTACATTCCTTTGCAGTTTAACTTCTAATGGATACGAGCTTGAGTGAGTCATAAACATTTAATTGGATGTTGACTACCAGGCAGGACTGTGGGAAAGTTTAAGTTATTATTTAGTCAAACAATTGAAAATCAGTCACTCTGTGGCCTAATTATTAAAGTCACAGGATTGATCCACTCACTATCACTGTCTTTTTATTGTATGGTGAAAAAAAGGAGCGAAACCACTCACTTACATTGGTACCCTGTATCATCACTTCTTAATAAAAGCTGTTATTGATTCCCTCTGGTGGGCTACTATCCAAAACAGTGAAAAACAGTTAATAACACAGGCACCCAGACGTCATGCCACGGCTCCACACCCCCCTCTTCCCATCACACTGATGAGCTCACTGATGCAAACCATCAGCCCACGCCATCAGTCAGGGTCCAAAGCCAGGCAGACGATAAAACAGCACCAGGTTATGTGAAACCAGTTGCCACATGTTATTCACCTCTGTTTGGGAAATGTCTCTCTATGAGCTTAGAACTGAGTCATATGCAACCGTGTTGCTAAATTCCACACATAGCGCATTAGCTTGTCTGCAGATCACCAAAAAAAAAAAAGCCACAAAAACTTGCTTTTGGCATTCTGGAATGAGTCTAAGCTCTCACAAGGCTGAGAGCACTTGGCCAGCAAACATAAGTGAAAATTAAATACAGATATGTGCCAGTGTGGATGAAATTGGATGAAGTTTTCCATGCACGTTGGTTAGGATCTGACTGTTGTTAAAAATATTGATAATAATAAAATTAAGGATTGTAAAAATAAGATTTTTTTTCTTTTTATATGTGTAGGTGAACCACAGTGAAGTCATTTGTTTAAACTATCTGAACACCTACTTTATCCATCAATTAAGCATATTTGTGTCAGTAAATGTGTGTTTTTAAATGTGTTCCTGTTTTGCTGTTGTGGGAGACATTGAGCCCGCTCATTACTGTACTGCAGGGAGTGCAGCTGCAGTCAGCTGACTCCTCACAGTCCACTGTTTAAAAGCATGAGGAAAGGAGGAAACTAGTCCAGGTCAGACGAGCATGTGTTTATGCTCATGCAAAACTGAACATATGATAGAGCAGCATTTAACAGATGAACAAGAGGCTGGCATACAGGAGGGAAGAGGCGAGTGTAGAGTATCTGTGGCTCAAGTGCCACTGAAATGCTTGAAAGACCAGAAAGTGGGAGGTGAGGTACCACAGTGAGCAGGTGAGAGTGACAGAGCAAAGGAAAGAAATGCTGAGTATGTTGAGAGAGAGAGAGAGAAAAAAACAGTAGAACACATTTGACAGTGTGTTCTGACAGCAGCTGTGCTGTGGGTAGAGCAAGCAGCGGAGTAAGAAGAGGAAATAATGCGGATGAACAACAACACAGAATATATGAAGGACGCCAACACTGCATCTGTTTTTCTTCTTTTTTATTCTTCCACTTCAACTCTCCGACTATGATGTGTTCCCACAGCAGTAAATATTTTTAGCCTGTGTTGTTGCTCGTCTCATTTCCATTGCTGGTCTAATTTCTTTATGCTCACCTGTTTACATCTCTTTATTGCCTTTTTCTCTCTGCTTTTCTTGTTTAACACGTGGACTGCAGTTTTCCAGGGATATCACTGCTCTGGTAAGAGGGGAAACTTTACTAACTACTCACTATCCTATGCATTCTCTTTCCACATTATTTACAGCTTGTTGCATCACGTTGAAGCTCGCACATGTAGAAGTTGGCAAGTCCCTAAAGCCCCAAACATACTACAACTCATTTGTTTTATTTGTCCCATAGATTATTATTTGTAGGTTATTAATAGTTTTTGTTGAATAGCTTGAATAGTAGGTTAAGACAAAGATGTGCATAATGGAAAAATAAATACTCTGTACTTTCCATTTTAAGGATATTGGTTTCTGTTTGACTGCAAGGCTTGTATAAACTCAGAGGGAGGCACCAAGCAGCAGTCTTGCTTCTGCTGTAGCTTTTAGTATAATTGTAACCTGACACCTCAGGTAGAGTGGCATCGATTAAAGTCCAACACCACCGCTCTCCCCCTTTCATTTACTCAAAAGCCCTGAGAGGATGAGGAAATATACTATGTTGAATATGCAACCAGGATTTCTTTCGGAAGCTATCTGTGGCGCTAACTTGACTGGAGACTGAGCAGATTTAAGTTTTTTTTCTTCAAGTTTTAATCGAAGAAAGTACCTTAGTTGCTGCAAGTGACATTAGAGTTGTGGAGCAATGCTGACAGAAGTAACATTGACTGGCAATGGCAGGCAGAGGAGACCTCCATTCACTCTCTCCTCATGCCTGAGGGCACACTCTCCAGTGCGAAAGGTGGGTAAACCCCTGCCAGCTTTAAGCTCACTCTTGGCTCAGTGTATATTCTGGACTTCCCCACCTTCGCATTCTAATTATTTGCATTCTGATTGCTGCCCCTTTTTTCCACATATGTTGCTTTTGATGGTAAAGTGTATGATAGTTATGTTTATAATAGTTAAATAAACTATTAATCATTGTTGTTTGGTTTGGAAAAAAGATACTGGGGTGCTGTTAATTTTAGCATGTGGCTATTACATTGCCATAGACAGACTGAATCCAGTTGTGCATTTGTACAGATCTCTAAAGGGGAACTTAGCTAATGGTGTTTGTCTTGCTAGTGATCTTATCATATCAGTAAGTGACATTTTGAGATTCTTCCTCTACTTTCAAAATGTGAGCAAGATGAAGCCCTTGGTGGTATATGGCAATAGTTTAAGCATTGAGCAACAGAGGAGCTTGTCTTAAAATGCAGCTGAAAATGAAGAAATGGACCTAAATAGAACAGTCTTTGGTTATTTTTGAATTTGCATTTCCAGCAGTTTTTTTTTTTTTTTTTTTGCAGAAGTTTGATAGTTTCACCACCAGTTAAACCACACCCCCTGTTCTGTGCACGTCCTTCAGGAAGGTCTAATATATCTCTTCCCTGGATGGGAGTGATGTTCTCCTGAGGTTTAATATGATCTATTTTAGTTCTCAGTACTCCCTGTGACATAATGTCCTGTAATCTCTTGCAGGCATATTCCCAGGATGCATACCTCAAAGGAAATGAGGCGTACAGTGGAAATGCCCAGAACATCCCAGAGCCCCCTCCCATATGCTACCCTCGAATAGAGGTTAAAACTGTGGGCATGGCTCAGTCATCAGAGCCTGCTGCAGTCAGAGAGACCCCTAGAGGGCCAGCTCAGGGATCGGGAAGACGAGGAGTGACCACTGAAAACAGTTATCGAGTGGAAATGCCTGTTCCACCATCTCCTCCTAGCCAGCAAAAGTCTCAGACAGTGGTGTGTGTCTGTAATGAGAATGTGAGGACAGTGGCCATGCCTTCTGAACCAGTTGACAGAGGGTCTTGGGTGGCTCGGGCTGGACCCATCCTCAGAACAGAAGAGAACCAATACAGTCCTCCTGCAGATTCTAGCTCTGCTAGACCCAGACCACTTATTCCCTCAGTACCTGGGGGTGCACAGTTGCAATACTCCTCTTCTCGACCCGCAGAAACTCCACTCTGCTCCCCTTCTTTAACTTCTAGACCTGGTGCGATCTATCCTGATAGCTTATCCGCACCTGTGCGGACTTCTGTCACCCTTGGCTTACCAGACACATTCTCTGCTGCCATCTCACCCAGCGCCAACCACTGTGTCCCATCTTCCAAAGCCCCTTCCACCTCCCCACATCAGAACATTGACTGGAGAAACTACACCACCTACAAGGACTATATTGATGCCAAGAGGCTGCACACGTACGGCTGCCGCACCATCCAAGAGCGCTTGGACAGTCTTCGTGCAGCTGCTAATTCTAGTTCTGCCTATGCCCAACAACATACACAGGCTTCTTCTAGCACGACACAAAGAGGGGCGCTGGCCTCCCAGGTCAGACGGAGGAGCACATCCAATGACCGAGGGGTGGATAGAGGTATTCAGGGTACTGCGGTGACAACTCCATTACGTAGTGCTTCCCAGGAGAGGATTGGAGGTAGAGCAGAGAGAACTATACCAACAAGGAACTGGCCAAGGAGTGTTTCCCAAGATGCACTTCCATTATCCTCTCCTATAGGGGTCACTAAACCAAGGGCACGGTCTTGTGACTACCTGAGCCAGCAGCCTGGAGATTCAAGTGGGGTTGTCTATGGAGATAAAGCAGGGTTGGACGATAGGCTGCTGATGTGTCAGGGAGAGGAAGCTAGAGCTAACAGGCAAGGAGCAGGCCTGAGAGCGTTACCTCATCTAAACAGGAGTCTCACTGGACAGGAGGATGAAGGGCGAGGAAGTGGATTATCAAACTCCCCTTTAGCTGCTTCTGTGTTTAATAAAGGTACAGCAGATTCTGCATTAGCATCGAGGACAGATGGTCTCATAATGAGACCCTCACGTCTCCCTGTAAAAAACTCCAACTCAGATTCGTCACCTGCCTTGTCCACTGCTAAAAACCAAAGAGCTGTCATCATGGGCAACCATCTGGGCTACACTTCCCCACTTCACCTGCAGCTCAGGGTTAGGGCAGACAGTCTGAAAATGGAGAGCAGGTCGGAGGTTGGGTTAACAGCCAGGTCCTCCTCGTGCTCTGGTCCCTCCTCCAAACTTCAAAGCAGAGTTGTCCCTGCATCATCTGGTTCCCCCACCATTAATGGAGCTGTGACTCAAAAGCCAAAGGTCAGAGGAACCTTCTCTTCCACCAGTGCCACCATACGGACTAATGGTAGTTGTACAGAGGGTGTAGAAGGGCCAGATGCAACAGTTGTGGTTCTAAGAAGGGACAAAAACTCATTGATGAACATTCGGCCCCCGTCTTATGTACTAGCAGTTAATGACAACCGGGGAGCAATTACTCATAGATCACCACCATTGGTGAAGGCAGGCTCTGCAGATGGAGCATTGTGCTGGACGTCTAATGACAGCTGCAGGGAAATACATCTAAGGAGACTGGGAGACACGCGACAAAAGCCTGAATCCAATAACCTGGACGACTCTTTGGATTCAATCCCCTTCATAGGTAAGTCTGCAATAATGTGAACTTTCCCTTGAACCTCTTCCTGTCTCTATATGACCTAAAGTGACTTGGGTGTCCTTTGAAATGACACAGCATTTGTTTGTGTGAGTGAGAAATTACAATGTGTTTATGCATGAAGGAACAGTGATTCTTGAGCCATCGTGTTAGTTTGTATCAGTTTCACACTATACCTTTAATGGAAATTTAGCTACTAGTATAATATAGTGTATGAATATTCTGACATATAAAGTTACACCAAGTACAGTTAGTTACTTGCTCAGCCAGATTCTTAGTCTTGTTTTGATACTTTCTAATCTGATTGAGAATGAGGAAATGTACAATTTACATGTAGCCAATTTTAGATTGTATTTAATTTAGGGAAAGTCCCAGCATATTGTGCTAATACAACAGTCCTGAAATATTGCTAAGAGCTTCTGTAGAAGAACAAAGGAAAAATCTCAACTAACTGGTTAAAGTGCTTGTGCTTCCACACAGGTGCTGGTATATTTTGGGTCCACTTCTCTTCTTAAAGTGAACAGCCTCTGCAAGTCAATATCACCTTTATCTGTGATGAAACAGCTCTGTCTTGATGGGACTAGTCTGATGAGAATGAAAATGATGTGAATGCTATGGCCTTTGAGGTCACTATCTCTCATCCCAGTTTAACTCCTTTGGGCATTAGACAGCACTTTCTAACACTGTCATCAAAACTCCAACAGTTTTCAAAGAAGTACAGCAGCATTACAACAGTATAGCAGCATTGGAATCCAGAAACAAGCTACAAAAAAACAACCTGCATCTAGTTTTGCTTTGGTTCAATTGCAAAAACACTTTGAAGTTTGTAAGCCTGAAAATTGTTGCTCTACAAGGAAATCTATTGTGTCCAAATGTTATCATGGAAATGCTGTATATCACCAGGAGTAGTGATAGGGAAATTCCCCATGACTGTTGATTGTGTTTTAATGGTGGTGGATTGAAATAGAAACATTTTTTGAGTGTCATGTTTACATTTGAAATACAATGAGGCCCCTTGCTTCCTTACAGAAGTTATCAGAACATGTTACTGTAGCTTTTCAGAAACTTGTTCCTGGTGACATTTTTAACACAGCATGACAGTGTGTCAGGTGTGTGGTTATGTGACGGCAATGAGGCCGTATTGCAGGCAAGCATAACATTGTCAAACCACCCATTGGATCCACAGAAACATACAGTCAATAGGCAAACACACACACTGACACGCTGAATGCAACCCCCACTGACTGCATGAAATGTCTCGTATTTCATCCAGTGTTGTACATTTAGAGCATCACCTTAATGGACTGGGACGTAACAGACAAACAAAAGAATTCCTGCTGCAATCTGCTTCAGTTGGATATCATAGTACTGGTCCAGACAATAAGTGGAACAAATGTACAATACACATGTGCCAAATATTCTGTACTGGGAGCAGAGCACTAGTACTGCTTAAGTACATATAATATGTCACATCCTATGTTGTTTATGAGGAGAAATCCTAGCTGGGTATTTATTTATTGTGGTGTTTAGAGTGAAGTATTATTTGAACTAACTTCTTCTATGTGTCCTCACATCTCTTTGAATTTATTGGCAGATGTATCCTAACAAGCTTGAACTTGACCTTGCATCCTCAGTTGTGTTTTCATTGTGAGTCATTACCAGCCAATGTGAGCAGCTTTTGTGTTTGTTAGTATCCCAGAACCTGCAGAGGTTAATCATATCCTGTTCTACCAACATTTCCGTGTCCTGTATACACAAATACTTCTCAGTATCACTTTTTAGCCCACCACGCATACATGTAACTTAGAGAATTGCTTTTTTATAATGATGGTATTATATTTAGGTATACCTGAGAGATTCTAGCTTAGCTTAGCAGAAAGACTGGAAGCAGGGGAACCAGTGAGCCTTGTTCTGTCTGAGGTTAAAAAAAATCTCACTTTCTATTGCATGATATATGAAAGCGTCAAGTTTGTAGTTTCACGTAGGTCTAAGGGCACTTTGGCTGTGTGACTTTCTTGAGTTTCTTGTGGTTCTCTGGAAAGTTGCAGCTAAGTCAAGAAATACTCTGACAAAGTTTGGTTCCTGTTACACTTGCAAAGCTCTAGTCTAGCCGATTCCTCCTTTCCGGTAATAATGCTAAGATAAGTTAAGCTACGTTAATCATTTCCTGACTGTAACATCATATTTTAAAACAACAGCAATAAATTAAGATAGCAATAGCTTAAGACTCGAAATCAATTCACTCTGCTTCACCCAGCCCTCCCTTTTCAATCACAGAAACTGAGAATGCTCCAAAACTAATACTAATCAAGCTGAAACGACTGAAGTGGTATCTGTTTTTGATGTAGAAGTAAAAATAGTCGTTTTAATCTTAACCACTCTCAATTTTTAAAACTGACATTTTCTGAAAAGTAGGTTGTAAATAAATTAGAACTGTAGCTTGAACGTGTCAGTCATCACTGGCTCCTGCTGTCTTCCCAGAAACAGAATTAGGTCTGTACAAACAAGTGATTAGATGAACTGGGCATCTCTTGCCTGACTTGGCAGAAATCACATTTATGGTATCATGGGAGATGTCTTAAGGGTTTGAGAGAAGAGACATTTCACAGCAATAATCTGTACCCAAGCGGGAGATCAGATGATTCATATTAAACTGTGGCACAGTTTTACATCAGTGAGTGGCATCTAGAAGAATTTAATCATTTGCTTTTGTCTTTATAGAGCTACTTATTTTGTGTGGTGATAAATGCTATGTAATGTAATGTCCATATGAACTAATATTTAAATTGGACTTTTTTTTATAAACCATTGTTTAAGAATATCATGTTACATTTGGCCTCACCTACTTCCTGTGTCAACACAGTTACTTGTATGACTAATTTCTGGAAGTATTTGTCTATCATATGTGTCTCTTAATTTGTTTTTAGGGCTTGCCAGTCTACTGCTATTGCATATCAGATATTATGATACAGTGCTGTCTGTGACTATGTAATGTTAGCTTATTACCTTACATGTGGGTATTTAAAAGGGAAGGTCTGTAACAAGCTTATCTGCACCAGTGAAACACCTGTCTACTGGCTGACTGTGTCACTCTGCTGTAGCTCTATGTGCTTTTATCACATAATTTTATAGCTGTCAGCTGCAATGTTTATTCAAGTTGAGATAGCGGACATGAATTATGTTAGTATGTTTCATGTTGCAGTCTACAGCTGACTTTGCACGAAAGCCAAGGTGAATTTTGATCAGTATCTTATTTAAAGAAAAGAGACAATGAGGAAGTTTTGGATGTTGTGTCTATTAAGTTTTCCGTTCTTGTGCGCTCAGTGCAGTTTCCAGAGATAAACATGACAAATTAAACACTTGAAATTCTTAGTCAAAGCGTAGTAGATAAAATTACATCTTTTCCTGGAAGACGTTATCAGCACTCAGGTTTGTATAGCTAAATAACCGTTGGTTAAAAATACCATCTCCAGTTGAATATCCCATGTGTTTTAGTGACTTGTTTTAAAATGAGAACCTTGTAAAAAAGGTCTTATATTCTCTTGTCACAGAGATTCGTATCTCACAAAAAGACCAATCTTAAAGACTGAACAAGATGTTTATGTTTGTTTCAAGTTACAGAACAAACATAGCAGCCTGCCAGCTACCTAACAGGAAACAGACTGAACAAGAATAATGTAAACAACTGTTCTAGTGCTGACCTCCTTCTAATGTAACTTGCATGTATATTACAATACTTTTTTTTTCACTTTTAACACTATAAGCAAAAAATGCCTTCAAGATTATCTGCACGATATAAAGTTTAATTCTTACATGTTTGCGTTTGTGTTTTTTCAGTTTCCGCAAAGCCATAAAAAATAAGCTGCTTTTTAAATTCTTGTGTAATGTTTCAGGAAAATGTGGTAAATTCCGAAACTTGAGTGTGTTTAATTATAGCTGCTTGGCTTTGAAGCTTTAACCCAGAAATATTCACTGCTTTGTTCTGTTTCTGTCCTCAGATGAACCATCTAGTCCCAGTATTGACCAGGACAGCACACACATTCTTGCCTCTGCTGTGATATCTGTAGCACCCGTCATCACCACTATCCCGCCCAGCCCCACTTCTCCATCACCTCTAATTCGACGCCAACTGTCACACGACCAAGGTTTTTTTTGTTTTTTTTTATGCAGCTCAAGCTCAGTACAATTGCTGAATTTGACACTATAGGTTATAGAAATCTTTAAATAACTGTTTGACCGTCTCCCAATAGATTCTCTGCGTCTCACAATTGTTGAGTCAGATTCTGTTTCAAAATCTGAACGGTCCAGGTCCTGTGATGAAGGCCTGGATAACTTCAGGGTAGAAAACCGTGGGTAAGTAGTACACAAAACGTTTTATTTTATTTACATTTTATTTGTAGCCCCATATATGTTAACTGCTCCTGGACTTATTACAAACAAACAAACAAATAACTGTGGCTGTAAATTTAATTCTGGTGACTGGCAGTAAGTCACTGTGCACTTTGCTCCAAAATGTGAGTATATTTGTTTTCCCTGACGTTGCAAAGAACTCAAAATGACTAATTGTGAGCGAGAAACTTTTTTTTAATGGTTAAATTGCTAAAATTACATCATTACAATAATAAAATCCTGTGGTTGGTAAATTTTGCATTCATACCTCAAAAGAGCTGTAATTATATTTTGATTATTATATGAGTCCCAGGTGTCAATACAACTTGTAGTTCTTCCTGTCTAATGCTATTTTTTTATCTTTCATTCAGGAAATCTTTGATACCTGGACTGAAAGGCCTTAAGAAGGTGAGTCCCATTCAAATTTTATCTAATTTATCCAGTGAGTTGGTTCAACTAGGTCATCACTAGCTGTCCTCACCTGACACATGACAGGTTTATCCGCCTTTTATGCTCAAGGGATTATGAGCTCATAGGTGCACACCCAGAAGATAAAAGTTTTGCTAACAAAGTTTAAATAAGGAAAGTAGAGACAGCAGTGAATGCAATATCATTTAGGTAAATAATTAATAGGTTATCAGAGTCACAATATCTTTTCTGTAGGAATAGCTCTATAAACTGAACTCACACCTGTCAGTATTTATAATGATTGTTAAACATACTCCCCAGTCTTCTGAATGATTTTTTTAGATTTGTTTTAGCTTTATTTTCTATCTTTTGTCTTTTACAGGCTGTGGACAGGTCATCTGAAGATTCAGGGTCCAGGAAAGATTCTTCATCAGACGCTTTCTGTGATGCCACCAAAGAGGGTTGGCTGCATTTTAAGCAGCTAAACACAGACAAGGGCAAGGTGTGTTTCCCCATATAGCTATAGAAATTTTTTTCCTCCACTGTGTGTTTCACCTGTTTGACTAGTTTGAACTCGCGACTAAAAAAAGATTTAGGTTGAATTCTCTTCATTTTCCCTGGTAAAGCGTTTTCCTCGTGATCTATTTTTACAGCGTGTTGGAGGGGGTATACGTCAGTGGAAACAGATATATGCTGTGTTGAGAGGAAACTACCTCTGCCTTTATAAGGACAAAAAGGAGGGGGAAGCTCACGCCAACTGCCAAGCCATAGACGAACCCCTGCCAATCAGTATCAAGGCTTGTCTGATCGACATCTCCTACAGCGACACAAAGCGTAAGAACGTCCTGCGGCTCACCACATCAGACTGCGAGTACCTGTTCCAGGCTGAGGACAGAGAAGACATGTTGGAGTGGATCAGAGTCATACAGGAGAACAGCAAACTGGATGAGGAGGTAAGAATCACACAAACAAACAGTTCAGGTGTTGATCATTCTGCTTAAAAAATATTTAGCCTCAAGACAGAATCACTCGTATGAACAGATATGTTCCTGATTGGCACGTACGAGTGATTTAAGAGTACAAGTATGTACAAAATAAAATTTAAGAATGGCCGGGACATGCTGTTTGACATACTGTTTGGCAGCATGACGTTCAGTAGTTCAGAAATGGAGATGGAGTCGCTCTGCTTAAAGTTGCTGTAATTCCTAAATGGTAAATGTCATATTTTTGTGTAAAATTAACATGGAATCACATTTTGATTGAAAACATATTTCAAACACAGTATATTTTCATGAAAAACAGGAATATTCCTATTTGTGTCCAATCCCATGACATGGTCATGTATTTTATAATCGGTGATAACATACATACTCCACTGTGACTTATCTTTTGTCCTTTGTGTCTCTTTTCCACTCTTTTCTTCCTCTTTTTACTTTTTTTCCATTTTTAAAGAATGCAGCTTTTACCAGCCACGATCTCATCAGTAGGAAGATCAGGGAATACAACACCTTGATGAGGTAAAGGCAAAGAGGGGGGAAGAAGAAGAAGCATGTAGAAGCTCTTTTTGGCAGCAGTCACATCTTCGAATCTCTTTGGAAAAGTCTCTACAAGCTTTGCACACTTGGATTTGGGCAGCATATCCCATTCTTTCTGGCAGATCATTATCATATAATCATTATCTGTTATTGTGTGTAGATTAATGGGCAACACAGGAAGGTTTAACACTAAATTGCCAAAAAAGTGAAGGGGTCTGAAAACTTTATGAAGCCACTGTATACATTTTGGTTGCACGCCTTTCGGTGAAGCTCATATCATGCCCTTGTCTTACCCAGTCCAACAGGCAGCAAGACAGAGCCGTCGCCCAGAACCTCACGCCAGTCGCTGAGACAAACACTGCTGGGAGGTAAAGGAGAGACCAAAGCAACAAGTCCACACTCACCCAAACCTGAGCAGGAGAGGAAGAGCATGCACAAAGGTTGGAAAACACAAAGTATTTGCATGTTAAACCAAACTGTACTAAAATAAAGTCAGTTAATAACACATCACTTAGCATTTATAAATATTATGTAAAACACTAAAATGTATTAATGAGTAGATATAAGTTATATAATGAAATGTTTATTGATGTTGTTTAACTTCAACTTCTCTTATGAGACTTTAGTAACTGAATACTGGATCACAACAAGCAGTGAATCACAAAACAGGGAATATTATAGAAATTATAATAATTGAAAATATTATTCTGTTATATTAAAAAGCCCTTATAACTACATTATGTAATATAAACAATTATATCTTCTCATACTGCATATAACTGATATGTAGAGGATGCACTAAATTATACTACGATTCAGTTGCTTCAATGCTGTACATTCTCACTGTAATGTATGTTGCACTGTGTATGCAGATGACACCAGCCCTCCCAAGGATAAAGGGACATGGAGGAAGGGTATCCCGGGGCTAATGAGGAAACCTTTCGAGAAGAAGCCGTCTCCTGGAGTCACTTTTGGAGTGAGACTGGACGACTGTCCTCCTGCACAAAACAACAAGGTCTGTGCTGATTTAATCTGTCATAAAACACATTGGTGCAGAAAACTACAAAATCATGATGGTTTATAAAAGTGTAATAATAATCATGTGCATTGCTGTATGCTTGGTTAATCTACAGAGCTTTTCACCTCGTAGTCTAAACATTATGCTCGTTTATGTGTCTTCTAGTTCGTGCCTCTGATTGTGGAGGTCTGTTGTAAGTTGGTGGAGGAGAGGGGCCTGGAGTACACAGGCATCTACAGAGTCCCAGGAAACAACGCTGCGATATCGAACATGCAGGAAGAGCTGAATAACAAGGGCATGAATGATATCGATATCCAGGATGATGTGAGTGTTTATTGATTCACTGTTGCTTTAATTAACCTCTCCTTGGAGTCTCACCTTAGTGGCGGCTGCAGTTAGTCTAGAGATGATCACAGAGGACAGTAAGCTGTAGGAGTTGCTACATTGTGAATAGCGTATACTTGCAATTGAAGTGTTTTTATGATATTTTAAAGTTAAAATACATATATTTAATCATTTGGGAAAATGTCGGCATGCATGACCAACTTAATTCTTAAGCCTAAAACCATAATACGTCTAGAATGAAAATCTTTTTTTTTACTACTTAGCATTATTTTTACTTTTTACATTATGTGTTTACAGAAATGGAGGGACCTTAACGTGATCAGCAGTTTACTTAAGTCCTTCTTCCGCAAACTTCCAGAGCCATTATTTACCAATGGTGAGTTAAAGATTTCATACGCCATCTAGTGGCCACAAATGAGAACTGCAATCAAGCAGAGTCTGGGTTTATTTTCCTGCCAGCCTATGAAGAAAATGTTCATTTTGCTTTGCAGATAGGTACACAGACTTCATAGAGGCCAACAGAATAGAGGATCCAGTAGAGAGACTCAAAGTGCTCAAGAGGCTGGTAAGTGTCTCTAACAATTTTATTTATATACAATTGTATGTGTAATTCAATTCAAAGCATGTGTGTGTCCATCTTCGTTTTTCCATCTGTTTACAGCAATGGGAGTGTTATAATCTTTGGGTTATCAGGATATTAACTAAATTAAAACTAAACTAATTAATTTTACAAATGTTCCATCATGATTTTCTTACAGCTTCATGAGTTACCTGATCATCATTATGAAACTCTCAAGTTCCTCTCAGCTCATCTAAAAACTGTGGCTGAGAACTCAGAGAAGAATAAGGTATTTAACTTTTTTTTTTTTTCTTTTTTTCCGATTGGACTCACTTTCACTCAAATTCTATTGGCGGATCACAAATATACAATAAACACATTTTGTGTGCTTTAGATGGAACCAAGGAACCTGGCCATCGTTTTTGGTCCCACTCTGGTTCGCACCACTGAGGACAACATGACCCATATGGTGACACACATGCCAGACCAGTACAAGATAGTGGAGACCCTGATTCAGAATGTGAGAGTAAGATCTTTTAGCATTCTCATCACAGATTTTCACAGAAATACAAATCTTAATTTCTTTTTTCCCTCTTTTTAGTATGACTGGTTTTTCACTGAAGATGGAAATGGAGATCCAGTGGTGGGTACAAGGGTGCATAGCTACCATTTTTTCTGCTTCTGCCCCATCTTAGGCTTGATTTCAAGCATCAGTTGACTTCAAAATACTTTATTCATCCATGAAGGTGCAATTTGTGGCAGGCAGTTTTGCAAAACACACACAAAAATCCACCCACACACATTGCTGTGGCCAATCCTCTGCTGTCCAGAAAGTGCATTTACATTTAAAAGACATTAATTTAAACTCAAAGTAATCCAATAAATCCAATAAAAGTTAAACTTCCTATCATTGCCATATAGAAGAATTTAAGTGTGAAATTCATAGATTTTTTTAGGCTGTATCTTTTGTTAAATTTGTACACACAAGTTAAACTTACTACTACGTCTCTAAAACATCCTAGTAAATATGACTCCTAATGAGTAACAGTATGTTCTGCTCCCTGCAGACTGTGTCACAGGAGGAAAGCGCTGTGGAATCTCAGCCAGTCCCCAACATCGACCATCTCCTCACCAACATTGGTCGTACAGGCACATCGCAGGGTGAAGTATCAGGTAACGAGCTGCTTCTAGCAGACCAACTCTTTGGTGGGTTAACCTTTCTCTATCCTGTCGCGTCTCAGCGTCTGTGGGGTGGGGCCGAGTGGTGTTAAACTAGGGACAAATGTTGATGATGATACTGCTTCTTCCCCAGGCCAAGCTTCCCTTTTTGCTTATTTGGCTGTTGACATTATATATATAAATGTCTGTGGCTAACCATGAGTCCAAATGCGTGTGTGGGTTTCAGTGGGCTATTTATTTGCATCCCTCCACAGATGCAATGAATTGTCAAGCTTTTTCATTTGCTCTAAGAGATTTGTTGCTCCTCAGTATTTGTTAGACTTAAAAAGAAAAAAACCTTTTTCCATATTTAATCATCCCTCTGCCTCTGGGCTGTGTTTTCTCCCCGTCTTTATCCTGCCTACTCTTGCATTAACACGGCATGTTCTTTCCCACATCAAAAAATAGATGTTTTTACAGTGAAAGGCGACCTCTGATTCCTCTGTCTCTAGTGAGGCTCTGTCGGGTGTCCTAAAGGCTTTCCCAGCATTCACACATACTGATCTTGACACAGGCCAAGTGGGAGGAGTCTATCACACCATGATGTCTCTGATGGACTCTATAATGTCCGTGATGGACAACTGGAACTGTAGGAAGAAGGAGGATTGTTGCCCCCATTGTAGCTGCCTAGTCTGCAGGAACCCGCAGTTCTGTTAAGCACGAGAAATGCCAAAGAGAAAAAACAAAAGCGTTAACAAAGAAACCGCGATGAAAAGGGGAAGCGAAGCGGCTACACGGTACTGTACAGTGTCCGGTGTTATAGGTTTTCTATCAGAGTATACCTAACACAGGCCGGTGCTACTGTCTGAAAGGCTCTCCGCTGTCTCTCCTCACTGTCCTGCAAGCTTGCCAACAGGAGAGATAGCATGGTATGGTTTCTTCGTCACCAGTCAGTGTGCACTTGCATATTGTGCCATCATCTGTATTGTAAGGGGTGTATAGGGGGGCTTGGCTATATCACACAAACAAAAACAAATTTTAGTTAGAAATTAAAGATGTTACACGTAGATAAGATTACAGAGCAGGTGAGGACTGATCATAGGTTTTCCTTGCTGACACGCTCTCTTTCATGTAGTGTCCTCTCTTCCCATTTAGCTAGCCCCTCTGTGACCCCTCTGTCACTCCTCCTTTATGTTTTTGGTTTCTTCCATAACCGTCTCCTTGTCATCATGTCACTGTTGTCATGGCAGCTCTTGTCACTGTCACTGCTTCATCAGTTCATCTAACAGCAGAAAAATTAACTAATTAATAATGTTGTGTAGTCTCTTTACATGGTTTGGCTATCAAACCTTCAACTTAATATTGTATTGACAGAACTTTGTAGCACAGAGACAGATACAGTATGTTGTCTTGGTAATGTATTTTATGATAGATAGAGTAGTTCCTGACTTCTATTTTCTGTAGGCACAGTAAGGCTGCGTGTGTTTAAACCAGTAGTTCCCCAACATTCCCACCACTGGTTTAGACCATGTTTAATATTGTAAAACTGCGACTTCATTTGTTATAGGAATATTTATGTAGAAATTAAAGTTAAGCAGAAAATAAATAGTTTCGCTCAATAAATAAATCAATAAAGGTCACACAGGATTCACGTCTGTATAATCTGATCCATTTTAACTTACGCCGTATTTGTGTTGCATGGCACATTATCCGCCTCACTGTTCTGCTGCTGCTATGTGCAATGGTTGTGGTTGTTGTTGAAGTTGCACTCAGTATCACTAAGAAACTCAAGGAAAGATTTCAGTCTGCTTGACTTGTCGGACTGACGCAGATGTGTGTAGAGTTGGGAAAGAATGTTACATGCCACGTACATGTGACCTGAGTGTAACATAGACCTCATCTGTCCCTGTGCGCAGCATGGCCCGTTGTCTGCTTGTGTACTGTATATACTCACTTGTCATCAGTCTTGTCTTGTGTATTTTCACTTTCTACATGGTTCTTCTCATCAACACGGTTCTCTTCTCCTTTTTTTCCTCTTTGATTAATTTTCCCATGTTGCATTTCTAGATGTAGACATTCCACTAGACATTAACATGTCCTTCTCTTCCCTCTTTTACCTACAGATTCACCAACTAGTGACTCAGCTAAATCAAAGGTGAGTGTGTTTCCAGTGTAATCCCCCTCTGGCCTCTGCTAGTGTAGGATGAAGGGAGGTAGGTGACGAGCAAGAAAGGTTGTCTCCACCTCTGGTCAGGCTTACCATCAGATAAAATTACCACAATCTAAACTTAAAGGGTTGTTTCACCAATATACATATTTGTCACATGCCTCTAGTCTTATCTAACCATTCAGGTTTTTATGTCTACAGAACCTAGAGATATCCACCTCAAAAATGTGAATGGATGTATATCAAGGTAGTCACATCTAAGGAAAACTAAGTGTAAAAACAAAGCCCTGAATAATACACAGTTATGTTCTGTGTAATATTTGGCCTTGATGAGATAATTGAGACTTTTATTTACCGTCTTGGTTCAGCTTGTATTTGCTAATTAGCAGTGAATACAAAATAAAACTGAGACTGATGGGAACGTCTGTAGTTTTGCAGATGAAAATGAAATTTTGAATGGTGGCGAGAAAGTGTATCACCAGAATAGTGGATAGACGATCCAACAGAGTACAGGTGGCATGAGAATGTTTTGATGGTAAATATAAGTTCCCTATTTATATCACTGTGCTATATACCAGGCATTCATTACACACTGTCAAAATTATACAGCCTGTCTATCTATATATAACCCACAGAGCTTATTGAGTGTTTACTAAAACTAGCGTCTACTTAAGAAATAACAAGAACATGAGGTTTTGTGGTAGATTATTTGGGTTTTTATATGCTATAATGCTATATTTTATCCTCCTCTACTGTATTAAGGTAGGAGGAGAAATATTAAAATCTATCTGCATGGTTAGATACCAAAAGGGCTAAATAAAAAAAGTTTGGAGCAAACAACCCTTTAAGTGTACATACGCAGCAATTAGTTCCTTTTGTACTGATAAGACAAAGCAAATTACAATCTAAACAGTTTTCATGCCAAAAGCAACCACTGCTGTAAAAAAAACACTTCTGCTTAGTGATCCCACATAATTATTGTCTGCTGAACTTAGGATTATTTAGTTGCTTGTGCAAAAACAGAGAAAAATAATTTAGAATGTGTTGTTAGCAAAAGCAGCTGCTTTTCATCTTTGCACTTCTGCTACAAGGCTGCTTCTCTTCAGCTTGAACACCAGTCATGCCAGATCTCAGGCTCCTGCAGGGATGCTTCAGTTCATGCTGTGCTACTGCTTCTGCTTTATGGCTGGCATGGAAACAATAATGTGCTCCCTGTTAATGATGCCTGTTAATGTTCATCTCTTTGTCCACTTCTCTGGTCTGTGGTGCTTCATGGGAGCAGGTGGAGTACAAATTTGAGTTTTCAGGCAGGGATGAATGGTTTGTCAACTTTGTTGTGCTCCCTGTGCCTCTCAGCTTAAAAAAATACTCATTTTGATGTCCCCTGTTCCTCCCTCCTTGTTTCCCATCCTGCAGGGTTCCTGGGGTTCAGGGAAGGACCGGGAGCTCCTGGTCTCCTCCATCTTTGCTGCAGCCAGTCGCAAAAGAAAGAAGTCAAAGGAGAAACCACATCCTAGCAGCTCAGATGACGATCTGGATTCTGTGTTCCCCAAGAAGGAAATCCCTGGCCAGAAGCCGAACCACCACAGCCTCCACGCTGAGCCGCAGAGCGAGACTCGTCCCAGCCCCAATGCAAAGCAACAAGTACGAGTAGATGAGAGAAAGGAGAACGGAAGAGCTGTAGAGCTGACACCTAAAGCCAAGAGAGAGCAAAGAAACTCTTTATTCCTGAAGGAGAAGACTCCCTCTAGGCATCCCTCACCTTCCCCCTCTCCATCCCCAAAGATCTCTGGCTCTCCGAACATCAGCTACCAAACTGCTGCTCGGGGGAAATCCTCTCTGTCAGATCCATCATCCCAGATGGATGAAAACACCTCAGACCTGGGGACCATGAGCTCTGGAGCGTCAGGGCCACGCTCGCGGCCGAAAAAGTGGACTGTGGGAGCGTCCTGCGATCTTCCAGCAGGAACATTTATCGGACTTGGAACGGGCGCAGGAGCGTCTGCTGGTGCAGAGGTTAGCTCCATCACCTCTGACTACTCCACCACTTCTTCTATCACGTTCTTGACCGGAGCAGAGTCCAGTGCACTCAGTCCAGAGCTGCAGGGTGGGGAGGAGGCAGATGATGAGCGCAGTGAGCTCATCAGCGAGGGAAGACCCATGGAGACAGATAGTGAAAGTGACTTCCCGGTTTTTGCTCCAGGGGGTGGCAGCAGCCAGTCTACACCATGCCCAGAGCAGAGAAATGAAAAGACAGAAGTAAGAGTTGGCGGTGCAGCTGATGGAAAAACTACACCTAAACTGGAAGCACGGCGCCTTTTTCCATCACACAAGATGATTGAGTGTGACACGCTCTCCAGGAGATGGTCCCTTAGACAGAAAACAGACAGTGACTCATCAGTGGAGGGTGTGGCCGGGGGTGGAGAGCACAGTGAATGCAGGGCGGAGTCTTCCACTCGATTGTCTCGAGTCCTGGAGGTGATGCGGAAAGGGAGATCGACAAGCAGCCTCAGCTCATCATCACGCAGCGAATCAGAACGTTCTGAACCAGCCTGGCACCTTAAGATCACAGAGCGGCTCAAGTTCAGGTTACGGACATCTGCTGATGATATGCTCACACAGAAGAACCGAGCTGCGGATGTTCGTGGGAAGAAGAAGAACATCAGGCGGAGACACACCATGGGTGGACAGAGAGACTTTGCAGAGCTGGCGGTCATCAATGACTGGAGAGAGCAGGGCGGGGTGGACCAGGCGGCTGAACTGTCAGCTCTTGACCGCCTCAAGCCCAGATGCTCTTCTCAGGACTTTTCCATCCGGGACTGGATCACCAGAGAACGGTGTAGAGGCTCAGAATCGAGCGTTGAGGTTGCACCCAAAGCCGTCCCTGAGGACGATCACGCAGAAGCACAGGATGTTACTCCTCCAGGACCTCGTCCTTCTGCATCCTTGGGCGCTCAGCCATTAACAGAGGAGCACGTTAACAGTAGTGAGCTGCAAAGCAAAAACAAAGCCGCGCTCGGGGCAGACGCTCACCCACACAAACTCTCTGGAGCACAAGTTGTCCGCTCACGGTTCTACCAGTATCTGTGAAACCGCAAGAATGATCTTGTCTAATGTGTATGTAAAACAAAGAAGAATGAATGTGTAAATGTACGAATGTGGTTATTTTAGCTAAGGTTACTGCACAATATTTTTTCTACAAAGAGTACTTTATGTATCTACTGTACATACTGTGTATAGGCTTACATAGTTGCATTATTGTTACTGGAATATTGATGAAGAGAGTTTTTGTGCTTAATTCCACTGACTTGCCCATACTGGAACAGACATGGACAAAACATGGACATCCCCCTCAACCCTACAAATGCAAGAATGTGACTTTGCTGTTGATAATAGGACAGAAATGGACTCTTAAGGATTGTTACACAGCACTAATGACAATTAAACTTGACTATTACTGAAAAAAACAGGAGGAAACCTTGTTAATAAGGAATCCTGGTTCAGTTCTTCCTGTTATACATGGTATGAAGAATGTATTACTCTCTACTTTTTGGACTAACACTAATTGCTTGTGACAATATTGTCATTTTCAAAACAATATGTATTGTTTTTTTTACCTGTACTTGAAGTATATAGATATATTTGAGGGCTGCTTTCTGAGCTGGGTGCTGTGGGAAGTTTGGTTTTCACAGTACAGTCACAACAGCCAGATATTAGCTTGAGGGACTGGAGGGTTATTATAGTTTTATCAAATAAAGACTGAAAAACAGTAATGAATTGCTGATACTATAGTATATAATGCTTGGTACAGTAGTTTCTATTTACAAACTTTGTTCAAAGAGTAAGTTTTTACATATGTTTTTATCTCTAAAGGAAAAAGTGCCTCTTTTTTCTTTTTTAACTGTTTTTACCCACATTTGTCAACAGGAATTTAATAAACATTTTAGAAAAGGATAATTTCACAGGCATTCCGCAGATTTTCTTTTCCTGGTTAGTTAAATTTATAGCAACAGCATAGTCTGTCTTTTTGTCGTTTCATTTTTTTCATTTGAATTTCCTTCCCGCTCCCACTTTGTATTTTTCAAATGCAGTAAAATGCATGGGCACGTAAAACCTGGGAGAAAGAAAAAACGTATGTTTGAAATTGCATGAGACAATGTTTTCCCAAACAGTAAACATCTTGCCTGTGCACAGCAGAACATGGGTGCAATGCTCTCCCTCAACAAACACTGGAAATAAATAATCTTACTAGATTCTTGTGTCTGTTTGGGCTCATTCTTTTAACATATTCTGGCAACACAGGGAAAATATCCATCAATATGAGAGGTCTTTTTCTGTAAAGTTTTACTTCAGTATGCATCTTGTCTGTTTAAGGTTTGGAGACTTTATGACCTGAGGTGGAATTAGTGAAAATGTTAATGACATAATAGATGATGGGTATAATAAATGTGACTTGTTTTCTTTAGAGTTAATCACAGATCTTTAAAAAAGCCTGTTCCTTATTATATCCATCATTTATTATACATTAACCAAAACTAATTCAAAATCCATAGATTTAGTGTTATTATTCCTCCACCAGAATTCTAGTCCTGGCATTTTATCGCATTTCACTAGAGCATCTAATATTTAATATCAGCTGAGTCATTAAAACATTTTGACTGTAGACATTTATACAGTAGTTTTAATCAATATTAATTTATATGAGACAATGCTCATTAACAATACAGTAAAATGTAAAGATTAAGTCTTCCCATTTCTCTGCACATACACAATATAAACAGTCTTCATATAAAAGAAATTATTGGTTGACTTTACATCAGTAAACATAAAATGTATGAAATGACAACAGCTTTTTTGTTCGACTTGGCCTACAGATGTTTACATTACATTTTTATATAACTAATATACTTATTCTACAGTACATATACGTCTTAATTGAAGTCATTATGATGATGAAAAATGACACGATAAAGAAGCACAAAAAACAGTGGGGCATGGATGAATAAAATATTTAACCCTTAGCACTGCTTTCTCACTATTGTGTCCGTGGGAATGTGCGCATGATGACAATTACCTAATGAGCTGCCTCGTGCTGTGGAGTCATGTAACGTATAGACACTCGTTCCCAGTGTTTGTCCCAGCTGCTGATATAAACTGTCTGCGAGACTCAACCGCTTCAGACAACGTGAGCTGCAGCCTCAGTCCTCCACTGGACATCTTTAACCCTCCCACACCTGAGGTAAGCAACTTTTAATAATATACTAAACTGCACTATGTTGGGGAAATTATTTTTTTGTGAAATGTCAAGGTTTAAACATTTCTTCTTTATTCTGTTATTTTATGAATATGTTTGTTACAGCATATATAACAAGTACAATATAGTAAAACTCTTTCCAGATTTTTTGTTTCCATTTTCAATCTTAGAGTCTTCACACTCAACCTCACAGGGTATTACTGAGGCAATCTATCAGATTTTAGGCCACAGAAGGAACCAAAAAATGCTTTACACAACTTTCTAACATGAATAATCGTACTTCCCACCACCTGAAAACATTCCCAAAGGAACGATGTCGTCTTGCTACCTCTTCCTCCTGCTGCTCCCTCTGGTGTCCGCTCAGACCTACCACTGGGGTCCCTGTCCTACTCCAAAAGTACAGCCCAACTTCAACCTTCAGCAGGTAACACACATACATGTATGTACACAGTACATAGTAAAAACTACCCCAAACTAATGACTTGTCACCAACAGTATCTGGGTAAGTGGTATGAGATTGCGAAGCTCCCTGCTTCCACCCAGAAAGGAAAGTGCATTGAGGCAAACTATGACTTAAGAAGAGATGGTACCATCCAGGTGCGGAACGCTCGATTCTAGTGAGTATGGGGGTGTTTTTATTATCAGTGTTCACTACACTACATTTTAACCTCAAGAGTAACCTAATAGCTTCAGGCCTAATGGTAGCACTTATGTATATATGTATATGCACATATACAGAAGTGTCTTTATATTAACAGATACTAGTTGAATTTAATTATCACTTGACCTCTGCAGTGTGTCCATCATTGTCAGTACAGTGAAATATAATGTCTTTGTCTTAGTAAAGACAAGGTGAGGTGGGCAGAAGGGACAGCAGTCGTTCCAGATGGAAGAGAGCCAGCTAAACTCGGAGTTAGCTTCTCATATTGTAAGTACTCTTCATCATCCTTATTCTCTCCTACATCTTATTTGTTTTTGGCCTTTTTGGTGTCATCTTCCCTTAGTTTTCTGCTTTGACTTTTTTTGTAGCTTTGCTTTTTGCTCCTCTTTTTGTTAAAAAAGAATAACACTGCCAGTTGTTATAATATTTGGTCTAGCTCTTCAGCAAATTGGACAAAATCACAAAAAACTGAATTACTTTCCACACAACAGCTTTTCCATTCACCACTGAACTCATCCTGGTTAAACAGTACATACATACTATTGGCCAAAGTATGACAAATAGCAATTATACTATATTGAGCCTGTTAATCAGTGAAAGCTTTCAATTTCTGAACTGTGCTTTAGAAAATATCTGCTTTCTGTCATCTTTGTTTCCAGTTACTCCCTACAGCCCATACTGGGTTCTGACAACTGACTACACCAGCTTGGCTGTTGTGTACTCTTGCCAGGACTACTTCCGCGTGTTCCACGTTGACTATGCCTGGATTTTCGGCCGGTCGCGATTTCTGCCTCCAGACACAGTGCGTTACGCCCAAAATGTGCTGCTCGACGAAGGAATTGACCTGTTTAGGATGATGAGTACAGATCAGACTGGCTGCAAGGATATTTAAGGAACCCTGAGCTCATTTCACAGTAACAC
>OMLM01020154.1:9946-22416 GCA_900302695.1 Helostoma temminkii | reverse complement strand
TTCACAGTAACACCTGGCGGCAGATGTGGCGGGACTAGATGCTTTAATATTAGGCCTTTGCAGTGTGTTATAAATATACTGGAATATACTGGAATACTGGAAATAGTCAAATAAGGTGCTGGGATGTTTTCACCAATTCAGAATTATTATGTCTGGATCTTAGTGTTGTGGCCTCAACATGTTTGTACATTAGATGTAAAACAAATAAACAAACAAACAAAACCCAACAGGACAATACACCAATACATCACCCTCGTTGTGTAACTGCTCTTCCTTTTGCATATCTACAAAAACGTGTTCTATCTGCAGAGATTCTTTTATATATATATATATAGTAAAATCTATATATAGAAAAATCAAGCAAACCAGGTTATTGGCAATGGAAACATCTTTGGTTTATCTGTAAATTAAAGCTGTATTAAATAAGCAGATGTTTCTTTATGTTATCATGGTTCACTATTCTCTCACCGACTTTGTTCCAGTAGGATATTTCTAAGATATAACAATTATTTATTAATTGTTTTTTCCAACTATTTTTCCTTGTCTATAAAAGCAAACAAGTAGAAAGCAAATGCAGTCAAACAACTGAGATTAGGGGTTTGTGATACTCACAAAGTATCTGTATATTTTCTAGCATTCTGACAGTAACAATAAGTAAACAAAAATGTGAAAGCTTTTGCAGTTTACACACGAGAGTTTGGCAACATGAGTCATACAATGTAACCATTTGTTGCTCTGTACTGTTTTTTGTCTGGCATTTGCTTCATATTCTGTATTCTTCTTGTCTTTTAAAAGTCAAACCAGCTCCACGTGAGTGAGGATGATCAGTCTCATACTTTAATGTAGTATATTGCAAGGCCCGTGGTGTCTGCAAGCTGTCATCTGCCGTTGTTTGATCTTTTATTTTTAACTTCAGTTATGTATTTTTAGCCAGTTACCCTAGATCAGCTTGTATTGTGAACATGTACATCTACTGTATATATGAATACCCTGCATGATGCAGTAAATGTGCGGTATACACTGGTTGTGTGATTGCAGAAGCAAAAGACTAAAGGGTCTGCATGGACTACAGCTAAAAGATATTTCTTCAACTGCAGATTATTTTCTTAATTAGTCAATTATTTTGTGTGTCAAAAGGAGCTCAAAATTTAAATATGTTCAGTTAACTTATAAGGGACAAAAGAATAAAATCTGATATTTGTAGATTATCTTTTTGTTGAATGAGCATCTGATTAATCAATTAAGTATTGCAAAGCATGTACAACACCCACACTTTAATGCACAAAACAGACCATTTAATGTGTTTTTAAAGTAGCTGATAATAAAAATGTAAAAAATAAGTGAGGTCAGAATTTTTACAGACATATTTCTCTTTTTGTCTATAAAGTGATGATATGTGCACATTCAGACAAAAACTCTGTGTGGGGACAGTTTTTCCACCTGGAAATACCAAGGACAAGCTTCTCTATATAAACAGAGTATAATCTGGGCAAGGCTTGGCTTGGCTGTGTGTGTGCAAGCGAAGGCCCACAGGCTTTACCTCCACCGAGCCCCACACAGCACACACACTGCGAACCAGCAGATGAACAGCAGCTTCTTTTTGTACGGCTTCACAAACTATTTACAGGTAAAACATCTGCATGAATTGATTTTATTCTCAAAGATACATTGAAACCGACTAAGAAAAAATCTGCTATTGCATTTCAACCCTCATATTTATTGATTCATAGTAGTTGATGTTTATGTTGTTGTTAATGTCTGATATTTGCTGATTTAGTAGGGCAAGATGAAGCAGCTGGTCTGGCTCAGTATTCTTCTCTGCCTCTTTGTCTGTCATTTCAGTGGTAAGTTTCTATTTTTAAATCTTTATATCAAACTTTTATATTACAATTACAATGCTCATGTGAATAGTTAGTGTGCTAAACCTTTACTTTAGTCCATTTATTCAGTTAAAACATTTTGTGGTGAAATTAGAAGACCAAGTCTGAGACATGCACGTACAAATGATCATCAAAATAGATGTGAATCACGTAAGAATCTCCTAGATTTGGCTGTAGTGAAAGGAAAGCATTTGTTTTTGGTGACTGCATGTACACAAAGAGGCTTTTGTGTGACTGTGAATTCCTCATGCTTTAGCATGTGAGTGTGAATGGTCAGCAATAATATTTGAGGAGGGAGCAGGTATCTGCCGTCCTCTGGGAGAAAGCTCAGTTTTCCTCTCGACTGAATCATGTCTTTGTGAACGGAAAGTGTTAGAATATTAAGGAATGTCATTTTTCCCCCTCTTTTTCACAGATGCCAGAGTCATCCCAGAAGGAGGTACTATATTTAAATAACACATCTCTTTTTCTACAGCTGGTAAAGATAAGTGTTTTTTCATTGCAGCTACAGTTGGGGAATGAGGTTTTCACTGGTGCAAACCACGAGCAGTGAATGTCAAGTTTTGCCATCAGTATGACAGGCACAAAGAAGTTTTTAAAAAAGATGTAGAAATTGATTATAAGGGTTTAAATAACTCAGAAGGCACAGTAGACCATCATGCATTGCTGTCTCAGCACATGTTGCATATACTAAACCAAGTATTTTTATTATCTTAAGTGCACAGACTTGTTTTTGTTTTTGTCTTTCACAAGTCACACCTCTTCTCAGAATGTTGTTTAAAAAAATTCGAGGAATGTGCAGTTAACTGATTAAAATAATGAACTGTAACACTAAGCAGGAAAATCTGCAAAAACAGCATTAAAAAAAATAAAAAATACTTAAGTTTCAGAACAGTAAGTTTACTACTTGTCTTCTGTCCGTCTCTGACTTGCTGTGTGTGTTTTAGTGCCATATGACGAACCTCCAGCTGTTCCCTACTGGCCCTACTCCACCTCTGACTTCTGGAACTACATTGAATACTTCAAATCAATCGGTGCTTACAACCACATCAATGAGATGGCCCGGGCCTTCTACGCCCACCAGCCCATCGGAGACACCCTGGGATATGGGACAAATGAGGGACACGAACACTGAGAGCGATGGAAAGAGCCAGAAGAGGAAGGAAAAAGCCAGGAAGGAAACTGTTGATACATCCTGAGTAAAAAACCTAAAAAAATAGGTAGGGGAAGGTTTGAGGAATTATCGGAATATAAGGGACAGCAAATATAATATCACTGTAGCATAGACATACATATAGCATGCAAACTTGGACAAAGTAGCTCTGTAGCAAGATCGTATAAGATCTTCATGCACATATAAATAAATAAAACATATCATGAACATGTAATGATATAGTGTCTATATTATTTTTTCCTTTTTACCTCCTAATCTCTTTAATTTTCTCTCTTTTTAAAAATACCCTTTGCCAATGCCTTTACTAAACCAACAATGTTGATCTTTATAACACATATCTAAAAATGTCATTAAAAATCACCATCATATTAAAATGTATAAATGGCTCCTATTTTCTAAACTTCACCTACTGTCAGTCTCAATGTTTGCCCATAATTCTGTCACATCATTTTTGTGATTTGTTCACTGTATTTTATTTTGTTAGTTGTGTTTTAAACTGTGTACTTTTCAAACTTAGTAGTAAGCCAACTGAAGTATTTATTCATTTACATTATTTCAGACTGGATTTATCTACTGATGTTGAATTAACATGAGGCATTAAGGTATAAATACTTCCTTTGTTTGTACTACAAAAATGGATTTCCTCAATGGTTATGATTAAATTTTCAATAGAGAGCAGAAGCTGTAGTTTTTATCCCGCAAAGTACTGCAAATCCTCAGTTTCATTTTTTAGCCCGGTAGGTGGCGGTAATGCACCTTAAGCTGGTTGCCAACCGTCATTCAAAAAGAAGAGCACGCAGCGGAACTCTCGGAATCAGGCAGTGGAGTCAGTCGAGCCCAATTTCGTGTTACACGTACTTTTGTTTTGTTTACGAGTGCCGACAAGCTAGCGTGGCTAACTACTACAAACTCAAAGTTTCAAACACCTTTTGAAACTGACTGCAGCTCAGGAGGCACTAAAACGAAATGAAACCTGCGGTGGACGAAATGTTTCCTGAAGGAGCTGGTCCGTATGTGGATTTAGACGAGGTGAGTTAAAATAAGAAAACATTTTCACTGGCTAATGTTAGCTAACGCTAGCACTGGTACTTTGTAATCCAGCTTGAAAACGTTTAGTAACGTTACTTTAACACGAACTTACCAAAATATTAAATCTTTTAAATATTTTCTGTAGTTTAGATTAGTTCGCTGCACCTTAGTCTTTGGTAATTTAATAACGTTTGCTAACGTTAAACATTATTCAGTGTTTGTGTGTCCATGTAATGAAAAGTTGTTTAGGCCGATAGTCATGGTGGTAATGTTTATCTTGCTTAATTATAAAACACTATATGACTTACATTATTCAACCTCATCACGTATTTACTATCCCAAAGAACTGTCATTAAGTCTAAAAATATGAAACTACAAACGAGTCAGTATTGTTGTGTTAAACTGTTAAATATAAACTGTTTTATAGATTATAATGATGTATTTAAATGTAATGGTAGAAACAGAGAAACTGTCTTTTGTGATTCAAAGCTGTGTGTTGTAAACTATTGAGTCACTTGTTTTCTTATATGTGTGTGTTCAGACTAGAGAGTCAGAAGCCCTTCATTTAAACACATGAATTTGAGCTGGCGAAACAGCACAGGGAAAATAGGATTGAAGAGTAAAGAAAAAAAGGAATAACTAGTGACATGAAGCAGAACATAAAGAGAAAAATTTTAACCTATAGCTATAAAAACTTAACTTTGAAACATATTGTGCACAGTGTGGGAAGTTAGATTTGTAATATTGACTGCAAAAGTCGGAAATATTATTTATAATATATATTTAAACCTTCACGACTGAAAAACTTTCTTCAAACTAGTTTATCTAGTATTCATAGTTCTGGTTGTACTGTTGTGTATTAACAGGCAGGAGGCAGCAGTGGCCTGCTAATGGACCTGGCAGCCAACGAAAAAGCAGTGCACTCTGATTTCTTCAATGGTAGGAGATATTTTCCTTTCATAATCACCCTGTTTTCTTATATATTCGTATATATATATTTACTTTGTTGTAGTAATCAGTTTTTAGATAACTGCAGCAGGACTTGACTACACTATATGAAGTGCTCCACAGAATATAAAAAAAAAACTTAACAGTGACAGGAATCAGCATAAATTCACAACTAAAAGTAAAGCGATCACAAGTCACATGGCAGCAACAAAAAGCTCCTTTGTCTTGTGACCTTCATTTTAGTCTGCAAAGCACTTTGATCAACACTGATTGTTTTTAAATGTGCTGCATAAATAAATTTAACTTGTTGTTTGATAGACAAATGCAAAGTGAAGACGTAAATGCCTGGAAAAGTGCCTAGTTACGGGTGTTCGTAGCTAAAGTAAACAATGGGGCTGAGACATCGATCAGGCAACATTACGACCACATGTACAAACTATTCCAATCCAGTACAACAGCTCTGCCATGAATTCTACATTCACAAAGTTATATATTTTTTTTGTTTTTAAGTTGAAATGTGATAATTCTACTATTTGTGTATTATTAAGATCATTGTGGGCGGTGGAGTTGTAGTGTAATGTTACATTAAGAGGTGTCTCTAATGTTTTGGACCCCTTATAGATGTTAATAGGGAAGCTAAAACATTAGAGACACCTCTTAACATAAAAGTATGACATTAATAGTGCAGCTCTAGTAACAAAGTAGTATTATTCATTTCCACCTGTCCGTTGCAAGAGAAACAAACTTGATTAGAGACCCTTCATTTAAAGCTGAATAAAACTGTAAGTAAATGTGGTTCAACTATAAAAAAAAAAAAAAGACAGCAGCATATGACTAAAAAGTTGTTTATGGAACTTAAATACACTATAAATATTCTAGTATTACTTATATTTAAGTAATATGGGATGTAGGGGAGAACAAGATTGCTGACAAATGCTGTTCCCCTGTAAATACCACTTTACATGCAGTCACATGTAAACACATACAGAAAGGATTCACCAAAAATGAACCTAATGCGGTTTTCAGTCTTGCACCGTTCGCTGCAGGCAAAACAATTTTGGCTCAGCAGCACATGACCTAGAAAGAAAAGAGCTGATTGTTAAAGAGCGGGGAAAGAAAGGAAAAGAGAAGAAAAAGGAGAGAGGAGGAGGAGGGTGGTGAAGTGAGTTTATAGCTGCTGTCAGACTGCAGCTCAGCGGGACACCTCGCCAGTCAGCTGCTTTAAAACACACATGCGCGCTCGCACACACGCTTCTTGTTAGCACTGTTAAAACTGACATTCAGTGAATTGTGGTTTGTCCTGGTTCTAACAGAGCTTTCCATAAACCCATAAGGACCCTTCATGTTAGACATGTATGCACACCAAGTTCTGTTATGCTGTGCCTCATTAGGGAATAGAGACAAATAGTACACATAGACTGAAAACACTCACTATCACACAGTATCGACCTAAGTCATTCAACGTGAATCCTCTTGAATTTCAAATCAAATCTTTAGTAACTATAGACTTAACAGCTCAAACTCAAAAATGTCTAATTATCTTTTTTTGCATCAAAAGGCAAAAAAAGCAAATACAGGCTAATGTTCACAACCTGTGCCTTCAAGTTAAAGGTGAGATGAGCATCAACAAGTGTTTAGTAACACTGACACATTAAATGAACAGCCATAGTCCATCTGTACTTTATCATCTGTGTACCAAGATTAAAATGTTGATATGAATCAATGTGAGGCACTCAGGCTTATTTCTTTAGGAGATCTGCTGCTCTTATGGTCTCTGTTGAACTGCAGAACTATGGTCTACCATGGTGTCATAGAATAACACTCCTAATGCCTTCATTTAGCCGTATACAGATTCCAGCTGCAGACAACCACGAACACGAACCACGGAACAGCCGAAATGTTCATTTTAACAGAGTCAAACTTAACTGTATTTTAACTCTGCATCAGTTGTCACAGTCAAAGTAATGGGACTCTATAGTCTTAGCTTCTCTTACTGATGTACATGTGGTGATTTTGGGTAATGGCTGAACAGATTTTAACACATCTGTTCCTTTCTTTCTTTTCTTTCCAACCTTTTTCTGTACTTTCTGCGCAGACTTTGAGGATTTGTTCGAGGACGATGACCTGCAGTGACCACAGCGTCTCAACATCTGATTCTGTAAACATGTAAATACAAAGGAAACTGTGAAAATGGGCTTATTTGGACTGCAAGTTATCTCTCAATTGTACAGCCCCCTTCCTACATCTCACTCAACATGATGCTGAAATAAAGTCTTTGTTTTCACAAAAAAAATAACCAACAGAGTGAACCAGATGTCTGTGAATTCTGTGAATCTCTTACATTCCAGCTTTAGAGTAAATTATGACTATGGTTTTGGCGTTGTCATGTTTGAATCTGCTTCTGGCTGGATTGTAGGTTTGTGGGCTCTGCGAAACACCTGTTAGCAAACGTAATTATATACGAGGTACAGTGTTAACATGGCCACTAAACGTTGAGTTGGGGCACGATGGGACAGGAAAGAGGCAGTAAAAAATGTGAAAATGCAAAAATAAAATTAAAAAAACAGGGCAAATAAAGTGTGAAGGTGCAGACTGTGACAGTAAAATGGTTTGCCATCAGATCAGCGGTAGTCTGGCCAATATCTGTAGTGAGGTATCATAAAAAGGGGTAACAATGGAAAAAGCTTTGGTAGTACAATCATGTCTTATCTGCCTCAAATGTCTTCTAATATTTATATTTTGTCAAAAGAACATTGAGTTTTTCTAACTGAACAAATGAAAATTTAATATTCTCATTAGTGATTCTCCCTGAGCTGAAATAGGTGCATGTCTGATGTAAATGAAATGAAATGGAGGAAGTATAAGAAAGAATTAAGTTCAGAACGGGTGATTACAATTCAAGGAATATGCACACCGTGGACATCCAAAAATGTACTGCAAATGACTTCAACATTTAATTTAATTCCACTTTCAATGTCTTTATTGACCTTAGCTTATTTATACTGGATCATTGTCATCAAATGGTCTACCCCTGACTGCTGCCATATAAAACATGTGATGCAATATCTAAAATATCAGTGTATGCTTAATGTTCAGACATGGGGAAACATGAAAATAACATGCCACAGTTTCAACAGCTTAGTGTTTTTAATATATAATTATCTAAACTGCTTATACTAAGAGATCATCTCATCACAGATCAAAAATAATGTGTACATTTGTGCACGAATCTGATTTTAGCAAAATAAAATGAAAATCTGATTATAGTTGGTGATGAAGGGTAATCAAGAAACGCTTGTCTAGCCCTCATCACAACAGATTATCTGATTTCCTGATTAAGGAATTATTAGATCTGTAATACAGCGGAGATGCTCATTCCGTTTAAATTGAAGTTGCCTTTAGTAAAAATGCCTTGGGAAAAAAACATGTTTAAAATGTACATAAAGAAGCTGGACTCTAGTTTTATAATGTGACTTGGTGTACATAAAATATGAATATAAAGATGTAGTCTCTGTGCTTAAATAAGCACTAGCTGAAGAACCAATGTTCATACAAGAGCAATTCAATAGAATGAATGCATCCTTTCTCTAAACTACAATGAAATATTATGTAAAAACTAATTTTGTCTTCATAAAACATTATTTATTTTGGGTGCAATCACTTCTCAGGTGAAAAAGACGATTTTCCTGTAATGTGAAAATCTCAATTTCTTCGTAAACTAATAAAATCTCCTTGGAGGCTGCCCTGGAGACAAACCTCATAAGAATACTGAGTACTGAAATTAAATTACAGGCGTGTCCAGTCAGATGTGCTGATAATGCACCATACATCACAGCTATATGACCCACTGAAGTTGCTGTGTGTCTGTGTGTGCGTCTTACAAGGCTGGCATGTCTGAACACAGTTAAAATGAGGAGGAAACTGTAGATTATCAAATTCCTCATGTGTAGACCAGCTGTCGTATGTGTGTGTTCAGGTTTGGACAGAAGCTGTGGTTTGGCTCTCATTGTGGTCTCTGAAAGTGCTTATGTGGCACCTCAGCTCCCCTTCATTATTTCCTGTTGTTTTCTCTCTGCTGTTCTTTTGTTTGTTGCTTGGAAATCACTAATACATCCTAAAAAATAAATCCTGAGTCAGATTATAACTTTACATGTGACTCCTACAATTAACCATCAGATATGAAGTGCTTAAAAATTAAAACAACGTAGCTTGAGGCAACCTCTAACCCCATTTCTCCACATTTCAATCTCTACTTAAAGCCCTCCCACCTTCTCTCTTTTCCTGTCTTTAATTATACAGTATCTCCGATTGGCTGAAACCTCCCGAAAGATCTGACCAATCAGGCACTTTGTTGAAGCAGCCCTTGACCCCTTCAGGTACCCTTGTGTGTGTGAGTGTTAATAAATACTTGTTGTGTGTGTTGGTGTGTCAGAGATGACGGGCTCAGTTTAAAACCTTGTGGGATCCCTTCGTTAGGGCAGTTTGTCTGAAGGGCAGCAGGGACAGGGAGCACCAGGAATCTCTGTCTCACACACATTGTTAGTGTTTGAGCCCAGGTGGACTGAGTCATCTGGCTATTTGGCCTCATTCGAGTCCACATCTGGATCCACAAACAGACACGACGATAAGGTAACCACAGGTAAGACACGAAACACAGCACTTATATTGAAGGTGTTTACTTTGGGAGTTTTAGGTGCTTTCCAGGGTTCAGGTTCAAGTTGAAGTTAAGTTGACTGCTGACAAACAGGAGCCTTGTGGCAGCATGCTGGTTTAAAGCCTCCAAATCAGAGTTCACTTCTCAGCTGAAGAGGTCACCTTGCCAGTTCTGTAGGAGAAATCTAGCACAGGTCTTGGCTTTTAGGTGTAGTGAAGTGGCAACTACATCTTCTAGCAGCTATTTGTAAGGTTTGTCTGAAATACTAAGCAGGTTATCATTTAAGCTACAAAGTATCTGTGTGGAAAGTAGAGATAGTAGCTTCAGTAGAGTAAATTGTCTTTATCTTATTACCTGGCTTGTTGAAATTACTATAACAATAAAAAAAACATATATACATAGCAGTATCGATGCATTGGCATTGGCAAGTTGATAATGTGTGAAAAATATAGCTTTAGTTAAGACATTAAGTCACAAGTGTCAGAGCTCAAAGTTTTCGGAATAAACCATCATGCGGAACTTTACTGTCTTTTATATGAGCAGCAGAAGAAGAGATCAAGTCATGGTGGGCCAAAGGAAAACCAGTTTCTCTGGCGTATTCATCGCTGCTCTGCTGGCTCTGATGCTGCTGCCTGGTGAGTACACAGTGGGGACATCACACACAGTATGATATCAAATATGCCACCATCTAAATGGTTTAACAATGGTACTTTACTTAAGTTAAAGTAGCAGTATCACAGTGTAAATATACTCTATTACAAGTCAATGTATTGTATTAAAAAGAATTTTTTGTCAAATAAAAAAGGATCCTTTGTGAAGTTAATGCTGTAGAGCAATTTTTAAGTATTTTAAAATATATACTCTTGAATACATTCATTTAATGATGTATTTTCAGTTTGATTAGATGATTTGTCTATAAAATCACTAGAAAAGTGCAGACACTCTAAATATCCAAATTAAAATTTAATATTTCATGGACTGACAAAATCAATAATCAAGTGATTGTTTCAGTTTAACTGATTAAAAATGAAACAGATCAAGGACTTAGCTGAAAAGGTCCTTACCTAAAGAGTACACTGTGCCTCTGGCTAAGTATGACTCATTGATGATTATAATATGGAAGCACAGACGTAACTGTCATTTTCTTAATTTCATAATTTAGAGCATTTACTTCAGTATAGATGACCAAGGGAGAACAAGAAGCTTCTAGACCAAGAAAAAGCTCCTTGAAAAAAAATTATCAGAATGGATTCTCTACAGAAGGGAAATAAAATGGAGGTTATAAACTGTGTCAGCCATAGACTGACAAAGTGTTAAATCTCCAGAATCTACTTAAAGTATCGGTAGTAAAAGCACTCATTAGACAGTAAAATCATCTTTGTGTTGTGATACATCACTAGATTACTGTGCATTCTACATTTTATAAAGTAAAATAAATATTCTTGCAGTATTTAATCTGACTATTTTATATACTATTGGAAGATGAATTTATTATATTTATTATTATTAGTTGGACAACCATGGGTCTAATATCATGTTGAGTGTCATATTCTGACCCTCTAACATGTTCATGTATCATCTATATCACAGGTTGATCTTCCACCACCTGTTTTCACTTTGACTTGATTGACATATTTACAAAGAGGCAAGGCTGCTCGAGACTCATCTTTCTCTTTTATGTCTTTGATGGTTAAAAGAAAGACGAAGAAGAGTAGTAGGAGGAGTAGCTTCTTTCATCGTTTCTGGTCCTGTAAAAAAATTAGTACCTGTCAGCATCACCTCCTCCTCTGCCCTCTTAAAGCTCTGGTGTTTCCAGATGTGCCAGCCACTATTTTACAGGCTCGTAAAAAACAATACAGCGGATACACTGACTGAGGCAGCATCATTTAGCCCGCCCCCCTTCTTCCTCCACTACCACGTCGCTTCATCACCTTGGACCACCTTCACTTATTTCTTTTGCTTGTTGCCCTTCTTCTATGACCTTACATGCTACAGTGCACATCACATCATCTTGATTACTTTATCAAAGCTTATCAAAACTCTTTTTAATCAGGAGATTGATGTTTTTCCCAGTACTGGCACGCGCCACGTAACCCTGAATTATCCCCTCTGGATCTGCCTTTTAAAGCTGTCATCTGTTCGGCTCTTATTCTTCCTCTGTCTGTAAGGCATTAACACCTTTTCCCTGCGGAGATGAAAGAATCATGGAGCAAACCTGAATCCGCTGTTACCTAAGCTGCATGAGTTCAAAGAGTGCACAAATGTACATACACATATTGTATGTGTGCACACGTAGATTCACACAAGTGCACACGCAGCTCTTTAAAAACGCAGCATGGAGTTTGCTGTTACAGGCCCACCTATAAAATCTACAAAGAGCTGCAGTCACTAGCGCTTCAGGCAGAGCCAATTACCTCTGCCCTATTTGATGAATAATATCTGCATGTGTGTTTGTGGTTTAATGTCATATTAGCACATATGGATTACACACCTTTCAAACACCAGAACAGATGAAGTGAGCAATTTCCAGAAGTTAATCTTGATTTCAGGAACTACTTAATTTTACATTTGCTTTTGCTTTTCTCTGTTAATCTTTGCAGCATTCCTGTTTGCTGGACCAGTGGTTCAAAAGGGCAAAGGAAATGGTAAACATGCTTTTTTAATGTTAGCATTTAAAGTATATACTGTCTATTAGCGCTTGTTTTTAAAACCTAGAAAGAGGCAAGTTGTTAAAAGTTAGTTAAAATGTTAATATTTAAGTAATATATTAAGTGTTTAGTAAAAA
>OMLM01020153.1:158829-191961 GCA_900302695.1 Helostoma temminkii | reverse complement strand
TTTCCTAAGCCCGACGAGCCGCCGGAGCTGAACCGCCAGAGCCCCAACCCTCGCAGGAATAGCACCGTGCCCCCAACTCTAGTGCCTTTGGTTAACGGGAGCATGCCTCCGGGGCACCCCGTCAACGGCAGGTCGAGCCAGATGGGGCTTCCCTCTGCTTTGGCGGCCGGTAGTCCCGCCGACCTGGGCAAGAGACCCGCCTCGGTCTCCAGCACCGAGCACGACAGAGAGGTGAAGGAGAAGCACAGACCGGACAGCCTCACGCCGGAGATCTCCGAGAGCCACAAAAACAGGGCAGACTCGGACTGGATGGTCAAGGGCAAAACGGTGAGGGACCTGATGGCTCTGAACACTTTCGACCAAAGGTTTAAGAAGGACCATGTGGCCATGCAGTCAAGGCTTATGGGCTATGAGACCAGTGCCACGGCTTCCAAATCAGGTAAGCATGCACAGTGGTTAAATTCAAGATTTGTTCACTTTTCACGCATATGTTATATTTATTAACCCATTCAAGCCCAGAAATGGTTCTGCAATGGACACACCAGAAATATAGTAGCGTGTCTGCAATAATCAAGCTGCATGAATTTATATTTTACTCATCTGTTGTGGTTATGTTTTAGTAGCGTGCGGTGCAGCAGGGAACAGCAAAAATAAAACTCTCCCCTCCAGTGTAATTGTTCATCCTTGTCTGAGCTGTGCAACTCAACTATGTTGTTTAACCCTTTCCCACCTCCAGACAGAGGAAAACACCCGCGGAGCATGAAGAGAAAAGCGTCACCTGAACCAGAGGGAGAAGGGACCGCTGCCAAGCTCAATGGAGAAGGACAGCAGTGGTTACCACCACCTACTGAAGGACTGAAAATGCCTCCAGGTCCCCCGCCAAGCTTTGCCTCTCCCCCTTCCACAATATCCCCCCACTCTCGCACCACCCCACCTGAGGCAGCCCAGAACAACCAGTCTCCCATGGCGGCACTCATCATGGCGGCAGACAATGCAGGTGGAAACAGCTCTCCCAAGGACGCCAACCAAGTCCACTCCACTACTCGGAGGAACAGCAGCAGTCCCCTGTCGCCGTCCTCCATGAATCAGAGGAGGCTGGCACAGAGAGATGCATCTGGTGCCGGTACCCCCCACGTGCCAGGCATGGACCAAGTGCACCCACAAAGCATTCCGGACTCATCGGTACCTGGCAGCATACCCCTGTGCTGCACGCTGTGCCACGAGCGTTTGGAGGACACACACTTTGTTCAGTGCCCGTCTGTGCCCTCTCACAAGTTCTGCTTCCCGTGCTCGAGGGAAAGCATAAAGCAACAAGGTGCCACAGGTGAGGTGTACTGTCCAAGTGGAGAGAAATGTCCCCTGGTTGGCTCGAACGTACCGTGGGCTTTCATGCAAGGAGAAATCGCCACCATCCTTGCAGGAGATGTCAAAGTAAAAAAGGAGAGGGACCCTTGATTTTGTTTGAACACTTCTTTGGGGAGGGAAAGCAAAAATATGAGTATAAATATATAAATATCACATACATACCATTCAAACAAACTAACGGACTTGTACATATTGGACCCAAGGGAAGAGTATACTTCGTAAACATGGTTGTATAATTTTTGATTTTTGAATACATTGTGTTTCTATATTTTTGAAGATAAAGGTATGTACTCATTATAATGGACTACGTTCCTCTTTGTTGATGTTTAACAAAATTCTTGATGTACTTCTAGGTCTGGTGGCAGTTCCTGTTTAACGTAGAATGTGACTAATGCTACTCTACGAGCACTTGGCAAAACTGAAATGCTTTTAGCTGTACTTGTATGCACTTGTTTAAAAATTGCCAAATACAATTTCTGATCTTGTATGAACTTACTGTCTGAGCTTGCTTCATTTGAGTGATTAAGTTACACAGGGCTGTGGACAGATGACGAGATAGGGCTCTCTGCTCTGATACGCAGGCTTGTTGTGACGGCTCAGGAGACTTGATTTACCCTGCACAACATAAGTAGGCTACTGTTTCAAGCTGCAGGACGGCAGCTTTCTTGCACACAAGCCTTTCATGATTCATGGGAGAGCGTGGTTGAAAAAAAACAAAACAAACACATTGTTCCGAATTTGCTTAAGTTTGTGCATTACTCTGAGCGACTGCAGCGGACAGAAATAGGTGCCAAGTCATGTTCAGTCAGCTGGAATCTGTTGAGTCAGTAATGCGAGAAAGTGCATGATTGTCAACATGATACCATAGTGTAACTACGTTGCTTAACCACAAATTAGGTCTTGTAGGTCATTCTTAACATTTTACAGTGGCACCACGTAATTTTCATGCTTGAATTCAAATTGTGTCTGCCATCATAGACGTGTTTTTTTTTTTTTTTTATTTGAGACAAAACTTAATTGAACTTATTTTCAATTAATCATATGTTTGATTCACCGTCACGAGCAGCTGACAAATCACAGTTTATGAATAAAACCAGCACTGCAAACTGTCTCCAAACATGAATTAGGTACGTCAGCATTACACAACACATCTTAAATTTCAGTTATAGCTTTTCGCGTGCCACATGAACCCAGGCTCTGATCACAGCAAAGAACAAATGCTTCAGTATACATTGTGTGCTTTATTAGAGTAAACAGTAGTGCTGTTGCTCCCTTACATACAAATCTCTGTATCTCTCCTGATGCAACGTTAATTGTTGCAGATTCGTGGCAGCGCAGCCATAAAAACAACAATTCTGTCTCCGTAATGGAAGGCAGGCAGCCAGACTCATCTCTACAAGCAATGAGTGGCTTATGGGGTCGTTAAGTGACGAGCTGCAGTTACTGTGTCTGCAAAATAGAAGCAATATTGAGACTGTTTTTCCTCCCTCAGACAAAGAACTCTCACTCCCGTGCAGCTGACACTGCACCAAGCGGACACTGACATGGAGGATATCTAGTAGAGAGGAGGACTTGGTGTAGTAGGCAGTTGCGTAATTATTCCAGGCATGATCCGCTTTCTGTTCATGTTTTACCAAATGTAAGTGCTGCCTCCAAAATTCAGCAAGAGCACATTGGAAAGCAGATGTTTTTCTTTGAATTAAAGGCCCACATACAGCTCTTATGTTTGCTTTGTTGGTGCCGACGAGTCTGTTCATCATATGGGGATTTATGGACCTCACTGCACTGATAGAAGTAATTTAAATATGTTGTGGTAGGTACTTATTTAATCATTTGTGTGGAGTCCTGATTAATTGATTGATTCATAATGCTGAATGAAAACATAACCTTACACTCATTACATTGTTTACCCAACACATGACGCCATGGATGCTTATTGTTCTCTCTGAAAGGCAGCAATGGGCAAAACGAACTCGACACATTTAGAGCATGTCCAGTGTGATTTGACAGACAGAGACTTGTTTTTCACAAATGCACAGCTGTTTGTTTACAGCCCTTTTCCGTTCTTTGGTTATCTTATCAGTTGGACTTTAAAACTAGAAATGCAGCCCAATTTGATAAAGGGTAACACTTGACTGTGCTCGTCAGCTACACACCCACTCTATATTCCACCATACATGTGTGACTTTTTTTTTTTTTTATTTGTGTGCACTGTGACCTACTTGTTCCTTATGTAGTCAGAGCCAAATTGACACTGCCACATGTGAGCATGTCGGAGACAAGAGCCAGATATTCATAACCTGGCATTAAGTATGACGTGTTTAGACACAAAAGAACATTTCTCTCTCTTCCTAAAAGATTTATCTCAACAGACCCAAAACCTGTTTGTTCAGTGCTGGCTAAAATAGCCTGCAGCGTATCTAATACTGTGATAATGTGTCCCTGGAAGTGGCTCTGTCATAACACAATGCTCTGCTGTTGCATGGATACTGGAGAAATCGGTGCACAGCAGATGCTCCGGTGCAGCCTGACCATTTGTATGCAGGAGGGAACATTATGGAGAGCTTTCAGTAAACAACCGGCAAGGTCACATAGAGTTGATGACATGCAGTTCAGCTTAAATTTTTATGATTATAGATTTTTCTGTTTATGCTACTACTTGAGTGAAACATCTCATCTGTTTTCAGTATAATCATGGAGGAGCCATTTGTGGTTAATGAGTCACAGGCTTTCGTTTTGTTTACTTAAACGAACCTTCGGGGATTTTTAATATTGAAGCTCCTGCTTGCGAGACAAATGTTGTTTGACTTTGATGTGCTCTTTCCCTGGACTCATTTTACAGAAAGACTTTTAAGACTTGTCATCTGAAGCTGAGCCAGGTGAAGTCCAAGTGAAACTGATATCTCCCTGGACAAAGATTAATTTAGATTGCTCCTTCTTCCGTTTGTCTGCAGTTATAGTACAGCTCAGCTTATAGACATATAGTCTGCAGGATGAAGTATTTGATGCGCCGCATGTGAAGTATGTTTTTATCAGGCTGCTGCAACACATAGCCTAATCAGTGGTCATAAAATCCCTCACTGACTGTTTGATTGAGTTACGTGACAGTCCTGTTAATCAAGCTAAGTGAAAGGCAATAACAGTTTGGTGAAAGATCTCTCTCTCTGTCCTTTTAATGGTTAACTCAGCTGTAGGCTGATAGTAAAGCCACAACTAGCTTGGTCACAGTTTGTGGTCTTTAGGAGCATGTTTTTTCTAGCACTTGTCTGTCTTGTTTCCGCCTCAATATTGATAAGAAGGAGAAGACACACTCTAAGGTTACTGTTTATACATGATAATCATATTACATTCCCATTTAATTACATTCATTTGGTTAGCAGCTAACACTGACATGTATGTTGATGGGTGCTCTACATCTTAATCCTTAGGCATTTATTTTACATTAAAATGTTGAAAATGATCCAGTGGGTGGGTGAAGGGAGGGAAGGCCTGTGTGGGAGACAGTGCAGCACTCAGTGTAACCAGCTGTTTTACTAATTAATCTATGTTTAGCACAATAAATCAAAAGGCATGCTTGTGCTGCTGTAATCCCCTGAAAGCGAGCGGAGCCGGGGACGTGCCAAAAGGGGAATCTGGTCCACATTTCTCCGCTCCTTGTATAACTGATCTGTGTGGTTAATTTTAGACCTGTCAGGGAGAAACAAGGTCACAGCAAATCTTGTATCAAGGACATGCTCAGATTTGCCTCTTTTTCGTTTCATCAATCAAAGTTTCCCTTTGGAGCCGGGCTCGAGCTCCTGTGAGACTAGTAATGACGGTCTCTTTTCTCAGCACCAGGGCGAAACTGGAGCTCCAACCAGCAATTAGGAGAAGCACAGTTAGATCCGCAGGATGTGTAAAATTTCCCTTCTGATTCTTGGCATGGTCCAAAGAGGAGGGTTTACATCTGACTGGTGTGCCCTGTTTACCATGAAGGCCTGCAAAGTTAAGATGATTACAATGCTGAGGGCCAAATTTGTTTTCTCTCAGTCTGGTATGAGACCCAATTACCGCTAAAGGTTCATGCACTGTTTTGTGTTTTGTCTGACAGAGTCTTTTCTGTATTGCTGTTTTCTGTGCTGAATATTGAACAGACACAAAAACAGTGTCTTTAAGAGGTCACACAAACACAATGCACATTTCACTTTATTTTTAAGATCTTTTTTTCCCATCACTTTGCCCTTTATGTTTGGATCTGCATTTCTTCATATACACGGTAATCTTACTTTGTGAACGCAATGCTCCATTTTTTTCCTTGCGATGTAAGATGTGCTGCTGCCTTATCTTTCCATCCTTCCTCCTCTCTCTGACTGGCAGTTATGCTCAGCCTCTCAATATTCCTGTATTCCTCCTTTCTGCTGTGGTGTTGCTGTGAATCAAGTCTGTGAAATGGAAATGAGGACTCTCTCACTCTCAGCCTCTCTCTCTTTCCAGACATCAAAACGAGGCTATGCCTCCGATGTTTTTCTCAGATCTTGGAGTGCTGCCAAATCTTATAAGTGGAGCACAGAAAGAGAGAGAGAGAGAGAGAGAGAGGTGGAGGGAGAAAGTGAACAGCATGCAGAGAAAGGAGAGGGGGTGCAGGACAAAAAGATGAAAAGTGAGAGGATGCAGAATGAACAAGGGAAAGAGGCAACGTGAGAGATGAAGACAAAGCTGGGGACTGATCCAAAAGCCTTTTTCTCATATTATAGCCGAGCCCAGCACAATCCATCCTTTTTTCTGCTGAGCAATTCTCCTAGCTTCTGGCTCAGGATCAGCTGATAAGATGGCGTACTGTTACTAGGCCAAATGAAAAATAGGAGGTGAGAGAGGGGAGTGATATCTCCTGCAATCGATAATATTCAGTACATAATGATGCGACTGTAGAAAATAGCCTCTAGGGCTCCTAAACACACTCCATTTGTAAAATACTGGATATAAAAATAACCTTGCAGATTTGAACAAATATAGAATTTCAATTGTGTTAAATAAAAGTCATCACTTCCCTTTTCTCTGGCTGTCCTCTACTGACCAGACATATATTTTGGGCCTTAGGGAGGGGCATGCTAGTCACAGTAGTAAGATGCCTGTTGCCACCTCTGACATGCCATGCTAAAGTTAGATTTAGCTGTCAATGTGAGTCGTGCTAAAAGAGGACGCGAGCAGCTAGTACAGCTTTGCTATAGAAGGATCCTCAGCCTGCTGCTCTGCTGTAGACGTTCAGAGCTCTGTCAAATCACAAATGAATTACACTTCGTCAACACCCAGTATGTACCCTAAAGGACGGTGATCCAGAACTTTTCCAAAACACTGATGCAGTCTGAGTACTGACTGCTCAAAATTGCTTTTTCTCTATGTATGACTGGTAAATGGAGTTTTAGCTGAGCTGTCAGCTTTATGGTGTTTGTGGCATGTGTGTGTAAAGACATGGAGGGGAGTAGCAGGTGACTGTCCTCTGCACCCCCGAGGTGCTTGTTTAGTCAGCTGAAAGCCTGGATTCAAATGGATGTGATGGCTCACGAGGGCCATCTGTGCACTGCCTTTTAAGCTGAATAATGACACAAGCTCCATATCGAGCAATGCCGAATGTGCCTGAAGTAAACTAATAACTAATATGGAGGTTAAGCAGATTGTTTCAAATAACTGGTACGGAGAATAATGTTAAGATGTAAAGGAAACATGAGAGTTACAGTGAAGTAGAAACGTTGACCATATGAAGGCAAACTGTCTTTGCTTTGCTGGTCTACTGAGTTAGTGGGCTGATGAATGACTCGGTTTTCAGGGTGTGTCAGCAGATCTGTGGTGATGTATTATGGGATGCTCGTTTCCTTCTGTCCGCGTCTGTTCCCTTGGTCCTCTGTAGGGACTCAGCCACGGACAATTACAGACAGTTCAAGCTGGGACACAGTGCTCAGTGTCTGCGTGCAACGAAATCAGCTGCCTCTACCACAACCGCGCAATTAAATTTTCACTAACATGTTGCCAAACAGCGAAGCACCACAAAAATGTCTGAGACGACTTTTATGTGCTGCTTAAATCCAGGATTCCTGAGAGATCCTCAGTGTGTTGTACGTCGGCTTTCATCTCCTTGAAGGCATACAGTTGCCAGAAGATAAGAACAGCACTCTTAGATGTTCTGTCACTTTTGTTTTTATCTGGGAATACAGCGTCTGTATATGCTCACACACACACACACGTAAGCAGGAGCACACTAATACGCATCCACAAACTCACTGTAGTTTCTTTGTATGTTACATAACTGTGAGTGGGAGCTATTTCTCCTCTGAGTGCTAATATTGTTGTCAATCAAGTCTTTATAGCGGCAGCCACTGCACAATCTCGGCAGAGGCAGAATAAAGCTTTTATCATCTTTGTTCACTCTCCCTTGCCAGTCAAAATGTTCTATTCTCTTGCTTTTACATCCACCTCTTGTTCCTCCCTCTCTTTGTGTCTGCATTTGTTGGAAATCATTTTCTTGAGAAGTGTTTTTGTTGTCTTCCAGCCATGGAACATTTGAGTTGGAGTTAAGGAGTGAGAGGAGGTCGGGTCAACAGAGAGAACAGGCAGGACCTGTGTTTGACAGGTGTGCGCTATTATTGGAGCTGGTGACTTCGAGTGTATTACACAACTGTGTTGCTCGGACAGATTTATTTAGAGCGCCAGCAGAGCCTTTGGAGTATCTGGTAACTCGGATGGAGCATGTCACAACAGGTGTCAGGGGGATAATGGTACAGTAAATAAGAGAGGGGTTTTTATAGCTCAAGGCTGATCACAAATTTGGAGTGCTTGGAAAAAGCAGTCCAGAATTTAATTCTGCGGTACTGGCACAATCCAGCTGGTTGGAACCAGCAAAAGCACACTTGTGTTTAGCCATCATCAAATAAAGTATGCTAATGACAGGTTGTGCTTGATATACTGTATACATGTCTGCTGCTCTGTAATGATATAATCACAGAACAGAAACAGCAGCCGCTCCCCTCCCTTGTCCTCCTCTTTGGCTGGAATGTGCATGGGGAAAAAAAATGATCCAGTGTCATCCGGAGTGATGGAAGCTTCTCTGTTGAGCCAAGGGATATGTTCAGAGGAGGGAGGGGGAGAGCGGATATTTCTGGTTGAGTGTGAGTTTGAGTAAGTCCGGGCACCAAGCCAAGCATGCTGATGGAGGGAAAGGGAGGGGTGTGAGGGTTTTGGAAAGAGAAGGGAGCGAGATGGAAACCCTTTAGGGCTGGTGCACTGTCAGCTTCACTAGCACACAGCTGCTTCTGGAAAATTCTGCACCCTGCCCTACTAAACCACCAGGCATGACATGAATAACAAGAATGGCCTAGCCATCAACAGCGGATACTTTTGCTTTTGACGTGGGCCTAACAGACTGGTACAAATACCCTGGCCTTGCACATAGTGGAAAAATCAACAATGAAGGGGACACTGGGGCACAATGTGGAAATGAAATCCCGGGTTTAGAAGGCTTTGTCTGGACGTGGTTGACATAGACCCTGAGGGCTTTGAAAAAGGCTGTGTAACAAAATGCCAACTGATGTGTTTTGATGGGGTTACTTGTTCACCAGCTGGTCACTAATTGGAGAGTAAGAACCTACTAAAGTGCTTTCAGTCAGCATAGAGCTTTTGCATATTTCCTTTCCAAGCTCCATGTGTCATTCATGCCCTTGTACAAAGATAGGCAACAAAACAACGCTGACACTTCAATAGGCGTGTACTAACTGATATGTGTTGCAATGTTTCTAGCGTGACCAGTCAACACTTGCCCCAGGTCTTAGCCTTCTATGTAATGTGTGAGTGTTGCTGTGCAGATGAGATAATTGAGATATGAGATAATGGTTGTTAGCCATGCACAGCCCTCCCCGGTGTTGACATTTCTCTGCCCAACCTGTCTGAGCAGATTGGGCCACGGAGGCTCCTCTCAGGCTGTCTGTATTCATGGCTGATAAAGAGGTGAGTCACCCGCTCATCTATCCTGCTCTCCTTCTTCTCTGCCTGGCAATACTCTTACCCTTAACCCCTGTCATCTTCTTTTACAAGTCCTTATGTGTACATCCAGCACATGGTGGATTGTATAAATAGCAGTGACCGCGTGGCTCGCCACTGACACCTGACATTTTCATGCCCCAGCAAGCCGCTGATACATTTGGCGTTGGCATGCATTCTTCTCCTGGGTTTATCCATCTGTTGATGTAGAGCCCAACCCCCCAGCCACTACTATGTTCTTGTAACATAACACGAGGCTCGCCTTTCCTTCTATCGTCTTAACATGCAAGCACTGCATGGCACAGACTTTGCCCCTCCCTCCTCCATGTTTTTCTCTGGCTCCTGCGCGCTCTCCCTCCCCCGTCATGCTGTCTTTCTTTCCCTTTCTCTCTGCCTAACACTCGCCTCCAACAAACACACACTACACAATCCACCCAAGATATTAGGCTTCAGATTGGTGTTCAGCTGGACTCAGAAACCTACTAAGATAGATAACAAAAAAGTGGGACTGTGTGAAGCTGGACTGATAGTGCTGGCAAAAGACAGAATGTGAGATTGTGTGCAGGCAGGGTGCTTCCTGGCTGCCTGCCAACTTCCAGCAGCAGCACTGCAGCATGTCAATATGTCCGTTGCTAGGGAAACAGGGAGCGCACACACAGCAACACAACCATGGAAAACCTTATCGTTATGTTTTTTAAATTGCTAAGTAAAATTGTACTTCTGTCCAGCAAAGTGTGTCTCCAGGATGACGTGATACCAATACAATTTACATTAAAACCCCTCAGGATCCAAACATACTTGTGTTGAGGGGCTAAGGCAAACCCACAGGAGTTGCAATGGCTTCCCACCAATGCCACTTGTATTTAATGAACGAGCAGTCAGGCCCAATATGTCAGTAGCCTAGTAGAGAATCCATTATAGGCAAAAATGGCCTAAAAGGGTCAGGACACAATGTTTTCACCCATCTAGGAGATGGAAACTGGCCTGTAGGACCAAGGCAACAAGACTTAATTAAAAATACAGTCTCATTTAACGTACATAAGGTACATTGCTTTAATGTACATTTGAGATCATCGATATTTCTGTCTTTAAATTTGTCTTTTTATGATCAAAATATTGCTTTAATGGGCATCACAGGGTGTGAATGTCTGTGTTCTCACTGCGTCAACTTTGTGATGGACCCTGCAGCAAACAGTTTGGCTGTGAGTTATTACTGGCAGGTCCATACTCCTCCATCTGGCATTGAGAAAGAATGACCTCAGATTCAGCAGACAGCACTGTAGCTCTGTTGCAAAGTCACAACTTGCAACATAAGTCATGTGTTTTTGTCTGCTGAGCCACAAAGTGCCACAGTAACCTAATCACTGTGTCTCAAGCTGTGACCTTGATAAGCTGCCTTCTCTATTTCTTTGCAGACATTATAATGTTTTTTCTCCATTTTATAGTGATAAAGGAAAACAATATATCCTTGTGTTTCCTTTGTGCTGTGATACAATCTGTCACCGTGGAACAGCCTGTATTGTACTCTGTTTAAAGCAAACACTTTGTAACACAAGCTGTCTAAAGTGACCTCCGCAACAAATTGCTATCCCTTTATCTCTCTTGTTGTTCTCAGTCCTCAGTTCCTCAATCCTTTTTGTAAAGTGATTGTGATTTACAAATAACAGAATGAATACAAACTGCATTTAATTACGTATCCTGTGGGCATGTGTTGTAATAATGTAAATATGTTTGAACGTAAGCCTTTAAGTGCCACAAATTAATTTACAATGTAATAACGCTGATTACAATGCATGAGTTGCTGACTTATGTACTTGTCACAGTGTCTTTTTCACACATGTGAATGTTTCTGTGTAGCTGAAGGACAGCTAAAGGGCAGCTCTGTCAGCCACACCTAGCCTGGCATTATCCAAGTCTGGCTCCGTCTGTGCTCGTATCACTAGAGGGGAAAGGGGGTGTGCCAACTATAGTGCCTTAGTACCTTTCAAAACTATATCTGTGTCTGTGAGTGGTCTAACAGCTGCTGCTGCAGTGTCTGAGCTTGCTCAGGGATACAGATGAAAGTGCTGATGTGTCCTGTTATTTTGGTTTGTGTGGTGCCCTAGGGGCCGTGGAATTTTTGGAGGAGACCGGGCAAGATTGTTTGGGGGTGGGGTCATGCCCAGGGGGGAATCTTAGCTGAGTTTCTCCCAGAATGCAATGTGACCCTTATTGCCACATGGCACAGTGGGAATCCTAAGGGGGCGTGGAATTGCTGACAGTACCAGACTGAGTGATGGGCACAGACATGAGCACAAAGATTGGATGTGCTCGCTGTCTCTGATGATTGGCAGTATATGTGGAGGGAGGGGCTGCTGATGGACTGTCAGGCTTGTAGTTTTACCCATTTGATCCTAACTGCACTTTATCTTGAGTTTCAAAGATCATTCTTGACACTGAAAACAAACCTAATCTCCTCAAAGTCTTTTTAGCAAGTCTGGCTCTGTCTGATCTTCATCAGCAGATGGAATATGAACTTTGAAACAGAACATGGATGAGAAAAAATAAAAATTTTACGATGTACTTTTCCATAACAACAAAAATAAACGTCTGATCACAGTCACACAGATACTGGGCAGCTGCTAAATGGACCTTGTTTGTGACTGTTTTGCAAACTACACTTGAAAATCTGATGATATGGTATTAACGACTCTGTTGTGCAAAAAAACTGTATTTATTTCTGCATTGTGTCACACTAGTAGGTGTAGTAGAATCTTATGTAACATTGTAATACTTCACTATCACTGCTACTGCTACTACTGCAATGCAGTAACATGTCATGCAGTGTTTGAATGAACACGATTATTATTATTATGATGAAGAACTTTCACATCTAGTTAACTGCAGAGTCATTTGCAGCAATAAGTACCAAAGTACAAAAAGTACATTTCAAACTAATACTGGCAATAATACTAGTACTGACAACATAATGCATTTCACATAATGTGAACTTTAATTAGCAATCGATTAAGAAAGTCACAGAACTTTTCTCACTGTGTATTAAACCCTGGGAATTACTATTATTAACATATATATTATACTGGTCAGAAAGAAATACAGCGTATAAGTTGGGCAGTCGTTACTGGATCAAAGTTCTCTTTTCTTATTATAACCTAAAGCTGTGTCTGCTGTCAATCAAAATAATTATTAATACTTCCCATCTCATGCTCCTCTGACATTTTTTTTTGCCTAATGATATTCAAACATTTAAAGAACACAAATGTTTTTCACAGACTGTCGAGCAGGAAGTGCTTCTACTGCCAAAGGCAATAATATTGCCTTGTAATGTTAGTGACACGTACATTTTCACTCACACTATTTAATCTTCTTTGCTCTGCATATCTTGGAAGATGACAAACATCATACCATCATTAACACTATGTGCTGGCTGTAAATGTTATTATAGATCTTTGCACACACATCCCATTTCCATTCACCTCACACATGGTAATAATGTTACAGCCTGTTTGGCTTGGTGCATGAGAGAAAGATGTCATTTACTTTACATGTTCCCCATTGCACACACCTTGAAAACTATTTGATTTATTTGGTTGCCACTTACTAAAATTGGCCAGGATTCCCAGTGTCTTCCTGTTCTGTGCTTCATCAGAGATGTACAATATGACACTGTACTAATTAAGAGAGATCTTCAAAGATTGCTCCATAAATCATTTCACCCACATTTTCATGCTTGGTCTAACATTGCAATTTACATTTTGTTCCCCTCATAACAGTGTATACCTCCGTGAAAAAGCAGAAGACGAGTGAAGGCGACTGCTTCATGGTCATTTTGTCCTCAAATAAGTTTCACGATACTGAAGGACGGATAACTGTGCTGACTCACTGAAAGAGGAGGTTATGGTGGTTTGAAAATGATAATCGTGATGCAAATATCTACCTCTAACTAAATACTCACGCAACATGATTTCAACAGCAGGCCTGTATTGGATATATTGATCAAATATATAATTCAATTTTTGTATAAATAAAATGCAAGTGATGTGGAGCTATTTTATACTTTTAAACTTTGTGAGAGAAATTTCCTCCTCAATGCTGCATCAATCACTTCTTCAATCGGATGATAAAGCTTTCAGTTCTCTGGTTACATTATTACTTTTTCTGTCTCTGGCTCAGATCATGTGGCTGTATATAGGCAAAGGGCCGAATCAGATTTCTCGTTATTTTAGCTGCTCATGTGATCAGCACTCAACCCCCCCCTCACCCGCCAGTCTTCTGTAGATCAACACAGAGAGAGCCTGTTACCAGAGGAACAAAGGTTAGTGTACGGTGTCGTCACATTTTCAACACACGGGATGAATCTCGAAAGAGCCAAAAAAAAAAAGGCTATAAACAAACATTCTTTGTTTTTGCAAGAAGAAGCCGGCGTTTGTTGTTCTGCTCTCCGGGCTGTGATGATGTCATTGTCATGGTACATCCTCTCTGTGACCTATGTGCTTCTCAAATTGCTTCATCACGAGGTGCATATGAATTGGAGAGTTTATTTGACTGTGGTTTCAACGTCACATCCCCTCACGCAAACACAAACATTCTTGTGTTCATCTAATATCACAAAAATAGATCAGTGGCTTCTCTGTTCTCTCTGTTTGGTCTTTTTTATTGCCGGGGGAAGCTGTGCTACACCGACTGCCTGCTTGCTGGAGCTGCACAAAACTATAATATGTGCTATACTGTCTGAGTAGCATCATTATGTGAGGGAGTAAAGAGCCCGAGAGACATAAAACTGATTAGCTTGCAACAAAGCACTTTGAGATTTTACAGTTAACTCTTCAAACATGTCATGACTGCAACAGCCCTTTCACACAGGGAACTGTGAACTCCTAATGTTGCTGACCTTCAGTGATGTAAGTGATGTAATTCTCATGATAGATGTGCCAGGCTTTGGCCTTGGGCTGCTCTATTCCCTGAAGGCCTAGCAGGCTAAACAGGCCCAAGCAGACACCATCAACACAAAACCAAGCAACAGTCTGGATTACCTAAATTGTTACAATTAATCTTGGTCTTGTAACAAGTTGACAGGTCTTAATCCAAGCGGCAAAAAAACAGGCTCTTTGCAGCCTATTGATAACAGGGTGTTAATTCGTCTGTACCTCTGCAGTTATCATCCTAATAACCAAGGTTGCAAACAGCCTTTACCTGAGATTAAAAATTAAAATGCAGTGTGATCAAAGTAGGATTACTCTGCTAAGCTTGCTGTAACAAAAGAAGAGGCGGAATATGTATTATGTATTTTCACTGCCTTCTGTAAAGCATGTTAATGTGAGTCAAACACATTAACATGCTATACTTCTCATACTAGCCAAATTACCCAGTTTTACCTGGTACTTCAGTAACAAAATCAAAATAAAAGAAGACTTGGACCCGTAGTGGGACATTTTTTGTTGTAGGACACCAATGGGAGGTCGGACAGCAATGAGACCCAGCCTAATTTTCAGCTGTGGGGGTTTAGAGTCCATAAGCAACAAACCGAAAATGGCCCATATTATATAGACTAGTCAGATTTAATTTATCTTGGTTGGTGTAAACACTGTCTGAAAGATGGAAACAGATCACATCACATTAACAGCTGACATTTTCTTTGAGGAATAGTCAGACATTTTGAAAGATTTGCTCACTTGCTTTAGCAGAAGCTAGAAGAGGAGAATAGCGCTGTTACAAAACTTTGAAAGCTCATTAATTAAATGATATGTTAATTAAATTATATTTTAATTAATGAATACTATTCTAGTATACTATACTATTTGTAAAATGTTTGCTCCTGCTTTCAGTCTTTATGCTAAGCTAAGATAGCTTTCTCTAGCTTTATAATTAATGTAAACATATGGGAATGGTATCAAACTCCTCATGTAGCTGTCAGCAAGAGAAGTTGTTTTACAAAATGTCAAACTATGGTTTCAAATTAATTTATCAAGTATTTATCAGATAAATACCACTAGTTGAATTTTATGAATAAGAAAGTATCAGTGAGATACCTCACTAGCTAGGTATGCTGCAAGTTTGGTTCACTGAACATCAGAGTAAATTCAAGATTCATTCAAGATTCAAAAAACTTTATTAATCCCAGAGGGAAATTGTTTTGCCTGTTACAGCTGCTCTCTCATCAAGAAAGGAAAGAAAAGAAAAGAACCACTCCCAGAAAAGTCAATTACAACAAAATAACAACGAGAACACACAAATCAAAAATGTGCAGTACTGGACATTGATAGTGACAAACAATATAAATAATGTTATGATGACATAACTTTAGATGTGTAGGAAAGAAATAAAAATGGTGTATGGTAAAAATGTTCCACATGAAATCGAGATGATTGGGAATGGTGTGTAAGGCTGCAGCTGTGTCTGTATCTATCCAACAAAACTGAGCAGCGTCACTATGAGGATTGCATGACTTTGAAAAGACACATATGCTAAAGTAGGCTGTGCCATTTTAAGTAACCCTTCCAGTTTTATGTAAATCAGATGTTTAAATTAGCTCCCACAATGAGCTGCACATTTGACTGGAAGAGGGTCTGTGACCTGTTTCATAAACAATACACAGTGCAGTGCAAGGAAGGTTAGAAATGACATTATTGTGCATTATTTCCAAGATTCATACCAGGTTTTGATCTCATTAAAATGTGATTTGCTGTAATGAGTGCCACATCTGGTGCACAATCAGCTGAGTGCACCATGATTCAAAAAATTGCATAAGCTCTGTATTTCATGAGACTTCTTCGGCGTTGCCGCATTCTTGTGTGGGTTTACAGAAGCAGCGTATGAGGAATGCAGCTGTGAGTCAGCAAAGAGGAACTGCATCGAAAGTCAGTATGAGACAGAGAGCAGAATATACAAGGTGATGTTTGAACAAAGTCATCATCGTCATCACAATAAATTTCTACTAGTCAAGTCGGTTTTCAATGTCACTGGCACTATTCCTAAAACTTGTTAATTTTTGTTATAACGATTTGACCAAATGTATCCTTTAATTAAGTTTAAACACATAATAAAAATGATATTTAATTGGCATTAAGCGAGCCCGATAATATCCCCAAAGCAGTGTGGTGGCCTTTATTATGTACACATAAATGGGTTGGTTCTTTGTAATGCTAATCTGGAGTTATGCAACATTAATTTGATCAGTCTTGGATGAGGTAGATCAAAATCAAACCCAGAGGCAAACTTCAACCATTATTATTATTATAATTACTGGTATTAAACTGAAATGGATGTTTACATTACACATATGGTCTATATATGTGTATGTTTTCTTTGTCAGTGATGCTTTAACACTGTTTTTTTGAAATAGTATAAATCAGTACAGTTTGACAACCATGTGTTATGGTTTTAAGATACCAAAGCAGACACAATGAAAAGACAAGACCAGTGGAGAAGCATTGAATGCAAACACCGAAAGCTTACCAACAGCTTGCTGCCCTAAACATGACAAAATAGTGTTATGTCAGCGCACAGAGAAATGGCAGTAAATTGGGAAGCAGAGAGGTATAAAGACGTGTGGTGGGAGCGTAGGAGGGAGGAAGGGGGGGTTTGTGAGATTCAGGCTGTACCTGAGGCATGGAGGGGTACATCATTATTCAGAGCAGAGCTTTGATGTTGAAGCTGGGTGGATCTCAGGGAGCAGGCAAGAAGCAGTTCTAATTAAAACAGTAACAATGCAGCCTGAGTTGCCCTGCAGAAACTGGGGCTTTGAAGAGTCACTGAATGCCCCATTTAGAGCTGCTGCCCATAGATAACAGCAGATATTACACTGACGGACTCTAAGGCCACTGTTATAAAATGTGTATTTTTTTGCCACAATTCATACAGCATTTTAATGTGTGTGTGTGTGAGTCAGTGAGAGTGTGATGAGTTCTCTATGTCCTACTTTCTTGGTTCTTTGGTGGCATTGTGGGCCTGACAGGAGTGACAGATTGAGATGGGCTGCTGGTGCTCAGAGGCCAGGCAAAGACAGCACAGCCTGGGGAATCTTGGTATGACAGGTAGACAGAGGACAGTGACAGAACCTTATTATGTTTGCAGCACAGAGGAGCTTTGAATAGCAAATTAGTCAGTCAACTCAGGACAAATAGTTGAGTTTTTATATTTCACCTACACCTAAATTCAAATACTAAATAAACAAATAAATACATTGAATCCAAATTCTCTCTCATAATGTTTATGGTTCTGTTCCCTGGCTTGTGTAACATAGATTTTCCCCCTGTCCACCAAGCATGTTTATGTCTCTGCTCCTATCTACAGAGGCATATTGCACTGAAAGGCACAAGTGGGCTGTAGAGAGAGCTGAGTGATGCTCTGAGACAGTAGCAGTTCAAAGAGACTGTCTGCATAGAGAGAAGGGTCTAATTTTAACTTGGAGACAGAGGGGCTCATGAAACAGCTCTCTCCGCCTGGCTACAGCTCAATTATTCATCAACACAAGAAGTCTCTCAACTAAAAAGCCCAACACGTTATTCATTCCCCCTTCTTCTCTCATGCTGTTTCATTCAGACACAAAACCAGCCACCCACACACACACACACACACACACACACACACACACACACACACACACACACACACACACCATAGCTACACTCTTTACCCTCGTCTTGAACTAAACAGTGCCGTCCAGAAACGCAGACGTGCTTTGGTGGAGATCAGTCAAAAACACACACATAATGAGGTTAATACTGTGCTGAAGAAATTAATAAAATTCTGTTTTCTGAGTACAAATACAATAGATCAGACAAGACTTTTATTTTGAAAGTCTGTATGTGTGCACATATCCTTTTATATATACCAGGCAATACATTTTGAATCTGTGCTACGCAACAACCACAACACCTTATGATAATTATGTTGTGATGATCATGTATTTTTAACTGCAGCCACATTTATTCAAATCAAGCTTATTGTTTATTATGGTTTAGAGTGAATTACTCTGTTGACTAAACTATGTGAAGGTGTTGATAGTGGCTGTAACCTTAAACGTATCTAGGTCATCCAGCATAAACACAGGCAGTTCTCTATTTTTGCAGCTCTAACTAAAGTTGTGTTTCACCAGTGATCAGGATATGAAACCAAAGTCAAAGCAGAGGCCTTTTTTAGGCGTGGATCTTTGCCTGATGACTCAGTTTCTGTTTTGAACAAGTTGCCGCAGGCGTCATCTCTGACAGATGACCGGTCATGTGACACCAGGCTGACTCCAGCACAGCTAGTCATGTAATTGGAGAAGATGCAAAATCAAGCACAGTTTGTTTAGTGTCCAGTCACCCAGTTGACTTTTCCCAGAGTCCTTACTATGAAGGGATTGTCTGTCGTTAATCTTGTGGTGCCTGGAGTCGTGTTGCTCTGGAGAATGCAACTGTGGAGCATTTTCTTATTTCAAAGACAGAAAATCAACAGAGAGGCCGTAAAACATTTCACTGTCATCGAACCAGCTTCCTCCATTTACTTGTTTACTTCTCTGAGGTTGCAGAAAATAGTGCATCTAATTCTGATTATTCAACATGTATGTTAAAAATACTCCGGGTCATACGACTGCAACGTCACACAAGTTCTGTGTTACTGGGCTGTGACTGATTTAGAAATAACTTATTGACCTTCACACAAATGGCTGCAGATTAACGGTCAGCACAAGCAACAGCTCGCCTCTAAGCTCTCTGAGTGATGTGCAAGTGCAGCACTCTGAACCTGTTGAGTGTTTGTAATAAGTTTATGGCTTTAGAAGTCACTGGGTGGCCTAAGGTAAGCAGTGCAACCTCAGGCAATCTGGGAGGGGATTTACACCTGCTGTGATAATGACACCATTTTAAGACCCATCCAGACAAGCTGACAAATTGATGCTGAGGCTCTGTTTTCATGTTGACTAGCGACTGTAAGGCAAACACAGATAAACACATGCATCTGCCTGTCTGATACAGACTGACAGAATGCGAATTTATGTTTCATTTTACCAGCTAATATCAAACCCACTGGTAACTAAAGAAGCTTTGTGTAAATATTTCACTCACTATGCCAGACACATTTTATTTGTTTACAGCAAGAGACAAACAAATTCAAGTGTGGATGCATGAATCTGCGGGATCAATAAAGAAAATACAATAAGGCTTTCTCTGTATTATTGTCCTGCTGTAAGTACTTCCCTGAACATTTTTCACGAAGAAAACAGAGATTTATCATCGATTTATCTGCCACAATGCACTGCAGCTGAACTCTGTGGTATTTTTGTGTTAATGTGGACAGACTGGCTGGATTTAGCATGGGCTAAGTCTATCTGTGACAGGCAGCAGGTGCTGTATATCATGTAGTGAGGGAGATAGGGCGAGCTGGAGACAGGTATGGTATAGTGCTGCTTTTAGATAAGGCCAAAGAGGCTAACTGTAACATCTGACAATCTGATGTGAAAAGAAAAGCTGTGATGGCTGCTGCTGTAGAACATTGTCTACAAAGATGGAGCTGATTTCTGAAATTGATCCTCTCTGGGTGTACGCTGTAGACAGGAGGTCAAAATGTCAGGACAAGACTTTATTTGACCATTAGCTAATTTGATAAGTGTTCTCTGAAAATGCATTTGTCCAGTCACAGCTTACAGTAAAGTACAGTAAAGCAGGTCAGTCAAGTGTCTGATTTCTCCACATGTGGTGTGCATACGAAGCACTCGTGGTGCTTTTCCACAGCCAAATACAGAACATTGAAAGTGCAAGGAACGGTCTACAAATATTAGAAAATAGGTTAGCTCTAACCAAGTTTCATTTCATTTCAAAACTGAGAATGGTTTCCATGGGGAGGTGCAAAAATGCCAAGTCAAAAATTGTATCTTTATTTTTTACATTTTATTTCAATTTACTTGAAAACTCTGACCTACCATTGGTATGCTTTGTTGTGAACTACAGCTGTAAATCCTGACATAGTCACCATTTACTACACCACTTACTTATTTTGAGTATTCAGTCAAACATTTTATCTAAGATACCATTACATTGTCAAAAAAAACTCAATATTAGTTCTCATCCAAAAAGCCCTTTCTCTTGTAATTTTAAAGGTCAAATGTGGTAAAATATGACATTAAGTTTTCATTTCTAACATAATAATACTAGGACTAACTAGCTCTGCACCACTGCAGGTGCAATGTGGTTTCATTATTTACAGATGATGAAATCTGTCAGCAACAACTGACAGACAGCACTCCTTTCAAAATCAATGTTTGCTGGTTAGAAATGAGAAACTGGCCTTTGTAGCTGTCTGAAATCAATGGCCCATTTTTGAGCGGTATGTCTGCTACTGTTATCACTGTTAACTTTTACCAAAGTGGAAAGTGATATGCTGAAGGACACTGTGGCTCGGATGAACCGCAGACCACTCCAGAGTTTCCTGGCAGCGTGGAAACAGCAGGGCACCCACGCTTTTCTCAGCTCCATGTCTCTATCTGCTCTCTGTCTGTCTGATGGATAAACATGTGTCACTGCTAAGAAGACTTTGCCAACACCCTTCAGCCTCACAGCCACCTTCACCTACTAAACTGTGTGTTCTCCCAACAAGAAAATGTCATCTCACATGCTAATGACATGATTTAGCCTTGCAGATATTAGTGTTTTCGTGTGTCGTAAAATTGCTTTGATGTCTTCCTCCCATTTCCAGCACTGCATGAGTTCATCAGGAGTTTTATTCCCACACAAGTTTGTTTTTCCTGTGTCGAATCTTATGTGATGGTTTGTGAAAAAAAGCTCTCTGAGCAATGCATCATCCCTTTAGAAGCAGAACACAGTGCCAGGCAAGCTAAGTATTTGGCTGCAGGCAATGAAGGAAAGAAACTTCTTTTTTTGCTTAGTGAAATAAGCAAACCCAAAAGACACAGCATTAATTATTCACCTTCCCTGCACCACTCTGACATTCTGATTATAACTGGAGGTGGTTCCGAGGTATCAGTAAGGTTGCAGAGTAGGCATGACAGGGGTTCAAACTCTAATATGTTTGCTGCCAAGAAATATAGGCCTGTATGATGTGTAAGCTGCCTGCAGGGCTTCAGAATGAATGGTAATAATTCATCTGGAGAGAATGCAGCCTATTTCATGAGCCACTCCCCAGGAAGAAAAGACAAGGGAATTACTAGTCTCATTATTTTGTGAATGACGTTGATGGTCATTTTGTTTCCCTACTTAAAATAGTCAGCAAGTGTGAAAGGGTATGCACTATACCTGTACTCGTGCAACTAATGCACAGACATACAGAGATACACAGAGATATCAAGAGAGACTGACACTCGATAGTAGGGTGTTGGCCTTTATGGTTTGATTACAGGTGAGCAGGTTTGTCAGTGTCTGCTAAAATACTGTATCATTGCCTAAACAAGCAGCCTTGAACTCCCAAACATGGGTTTGGAAAGCAGCTGATGGATGAACTTGATGAACACTTGATGCAATTGTGCTAGTGGGGTGGTTTTGGGCCAACCCAACACAGACATCTTTGTTTTGTTGGTGCACAACATACCATACCATTGTATGCTAGTCATATTATTACCACAGGCTTTTTGCACAACGTCACAAAATGATCCAGTTCAACAGCTGCTCTGGCACAGTTTGTGGAAGGAAGAAAGTTGACTCACTGTGCAGGTGGAGTTGATTGAATTATAAGAGCTATTTACAGTCTCCAGTGACAATAACAGCCTCTGGTAACTTATGAGTTTATCTACCTTTCCACTGTTGTAGGAACATCTTTTTTCAAGACTAGGTAAAACAGATCCACATCCTGATGGTCAAATGTTTTAGTAATGTTTCCAGTGACATCCGTGCAAGTCTTTTCTGTGGTGTGGTAGTTGAACTGAAGTGTCGGTAGTCCCGTGCAGGCCTGCACGGAGACGTGTGCACAGTGAAAACTGGCATGTTGATGCTTTCATACCGCTGTCACGGTGTTCACAAGGTGCCCTGGAGGAGTGTCACAAAGCATTCTTCTCACTTAGTAGAGCATGTCCCCGCTGTAGTCAGTTGGCATTCCACTCCTGCCATCTGTCGCTGGTGTTATAGTTGTATGTGATAGTTATTCAAGTCACCTAGGTTGAAGCTTTTCTCTGAGGTGGCTGCGTGCCTTACTGTGTTATGCTGATGCTACAAAAAACAGCTGTTATCTTTAATATTGTATATGTTCCATCAGATTATGACTTGGAACAGAGGTAGTGGACATGTGTCCAAAAATACCTCTGGTTTTTAACTCAGTTACTAAACATCCTGTGGTGAAAAATGGAATCCATAATAAGAAACACAGACAAGTTTTATACTCATTATACTCTGCATGGGAAATCTTTCCATCACGCTGAAAAGATGAATATGTTTAGTTAATAATAGCTTTAAATGCTTATACTCTCCAGTCAAAATTACTGTAGGATAGAAAGAGGAAGTCCTTATTTAGCAGTTTATGTGTCATACAGCTACCCCACACTGAGGCTTCCCCACCTGACAATGGCTGTCGTGACAGTGTTATTAGTACTACATTTGTCATGTTGTGGTTTCCTAACCAAAGTGTTTAACCCCTCCAACTCCCCTGCATGTGTAACAGCAGGCTCGAGACGGCACCGCATGCTACGCTGCACACAGTGCATGGTCTCAGTTACCGCCAGGCTGTACCCTGGTTTGAAGAGAAGCAGTATACATGGACAGATCCAACAAGGCGATTGATATGAAAAGCCTGCAGATTTCAAGCCAACTGTGCATGAGATCACGTGAATGCTGTTTCCATGCATTTTGCAAATGATTGGCTTTTTCTGGTGTTGTGTCTGCTCATGTGACCAAGGCTGTGAGTCAGAGGAAGTTGGTAAAGGGTGCGATTTAGCGATAAGAGCTTTGATTGTCACACAATCATCAGTACACAGTGCCATGTTGATAACTGCTAACTGAAACTGAAATCCTGCATAATAGTATTTCAGATATACAGCGTATACATTGGCCCACATGAGGCCAATTAAAGCTATTTTTACTCATGTTGTGATCCTTTGCTCTTCAAATAGGCCTCTTGTTTTGTTGGTCTGTCACAACAGCTGCAACACATCACTGTTAGATATATACACCAGAGATGAAAGTAAAGCATATATACAGAACTTAATTGCAATCAGAACTTAAAAGCCTGCAGCTTGGCGGAGATGGCGGAATATATGATGTGATGGGTGCATAAATCAGAGATAGAGAAAATGCATTATGCACTGTTCAGATAAGATAGACATCATTTGTCTGCTTCCATTTGGAATCCAGGCACTCAAGGCAATTTGACTGCAGTGTTTCTCTTCAGAAGGGATCCATTAGTTATTGGCAGAATAGCTCGGGGCCAATAAACCACATTGACTCCCACCTTTGCATCCTATTTCCTTTCCTGTCCAAGCCATTTAATGGTTCATGCTCTCCTATTACATCTCAGGGAACACGTCTTATTTCTACCTTCAGTACGAACACGCTGTGGAACAGTGGAGTTTTTGGCAGGGTTTAAAGTGAACACCAGCCACATCTGGGGCTATTTGTAAAGTGTTCATGAGCTGCTATTGGAAGGTAAAGAAGAATCATTTCATGTGTCACCTTGGAGATGGCAGTTGACAGCTGTTCCATGCACAAGCTGGGCTTAATTGGTGGGGAAATTAGCCCGACCTTGACTGTGGCAGTGCGGCCGACGAGCGCCGCTGCCTGCCACTTGAAATGACATTGTTGTAATTTTCGGCAGCAGCGACCAAACACTCTGAGCATTAATTATATGGTGGAATGTGCCTTGGTGCAACAGACGCACACAGTGAATACTTATGTAAGCTGTCGCTCCAGTCTCCATGGCAACCTGCAGCATTTTAACACATGCCTCCTCCGATCTGCCTCCCCTAAAGTGGGCTGTTTCCATGGGAACCAGGCAGCTGCCTTTGATGATGGCTCTCATGAAATGACACCCGCTGATAACGCTGGCTCCTCCGAGTCTCCGAGAGGGAGGCTGGATGGATGTGCGGGTGGGTGTCAGTGGTGGGGTTGCAGAGAGAAATTATGGAGACAGAGAAAGACAATTATTCCTCGCAGAGTCACGTGACCACAGCAAAGCTTTTTTTCCCCAGCTGGAGTAGTTTACCTGGCACCAAGGTGAACCAGATGAGGCGTAGCAGAGACAGCTCCCAGCCACATCAGGGTTGGCGTGATTCACATTCCTCATGTTGATTCATGTGTCATAAAAATTCTCATCAGATTTTCCTGCTTTTGGCTGTGAGGGTAAGAGAAATGTTCGAAAAGAGGTTCGTGCACCACCATCCGCTGCACTCTTTTATTTTCGTCTTCGAACTGATAAGTGTGAAAGTGTCAGAATACTTTCCTCTGCACTCATGCCACTGGCTCCACAATCATTTGGCAACAGCAATACAACCCACATTTTCCATTTCAACTCTCTGTGTCAGCTTATGACCTTCCTTTTATATGAGAACACTTATCATGTGTGAAAGATCTTGTTGCATCAGGAGCAAACTGTTTGTGGTTAGAAGTGACTGTTATTCATCACTGTTGTGCAACATCCTCGAATAACCAGATACTGTTCTTGCCAGTCCTAACTGAAATTGGCTCTGAATCGACTCCTCCTTCTGTTAGCTGTAAACCATGAAATGTGGGTTTAGTAGGTGCAGCATGGTGTCAGTTGGTAGATGAAATTCGAACTTGAATGCGTGTCTCCTGCCTGTGGGCTAATGCAGCCTGCACACCGATCGCTGGGTGGAGAAAATAGCTTTGGCACCAGCAAGCAGATCAAAGTGATCAGACAAGTAATCCCCCATGAGTCAGAAGGGACCCAGCTGGGGGGAAGGGAAGTATATATGTGTCTGTGTACGTGTGGGCGGGGAAGGCCAGAGCAGCTTTATGCGTCTTATTTCATCACTCTCCCTTATTCACAGACAGATAAGATGCAAGTGCGTATGCGTACTTTTGTTTATAAGTGCTCAGACACATGAAATCCTCCTCCAGTATTTTAATTTGAGCTTCCTGTAAAGTAACTTTGAAGTTAAAGGGTATTTTCGCTTTGACTGGATCAGAAAATCACCCACTGAACTCTGTAATTTCCCCTTGTCAGGAGAGCCAGCTGTGTCACTACATGTCTTACTCTAATACGGGGCATATTTAGCAACTGCACGCTCGTTTCGAACACAAATCGAACGGCCTGATGATCTTATGTTTCTGAAACTGAGAAGCATCACTCTCACAAGCCAAATGATCTAACCGCAGTGACAGAGACGTTACCAGTTTGTGGTAATGCGTCATGACAGATATCGAATGTACAGCCCCGAAAGAGAATGAAAGGAAAAAAGAAAGAAAAAGCAAGAAAACAAATCTAAGCATGCGAATACGCGAGCATTAAGGCACAGACAAAAATGTAATTGTGTTTTAAGCTCGACTGCATATTTTGACCACAACTTCATTGTTCAGTGTGTCTTTCATTGATGCCATCTAGCGTGCCTTCTCTTCTGATGTGTCACTGATATTTAAGATGTCTAGCTTCTTGGTGCTCTGACATGATAAATTTGTGAAGTTTTAATAGCGAGGCTGGGACCCTTCTAATAATTAAAAAAAGGTTCCTAAGAGCCCTCTGTCGTGTCTTTGTGTCTGGATTAGCTGGTAATGAAAAAATGTCATTACCCAGTCAGCTCACTGGGAATTTCACAGAGTATGTTTGTGTGTGTGTGAAAGAATGTGTGACTTCAAGGTTCAGCATTTTGAGGGAAGTGTATTGAAACTAGCTATGACTCACATTTCCCTCAGTATATTGCATTTGGTTGGTGTACTGGACTTCCCTCAGCAAGAACTAGTCAGACACTGAAGGTGGTTTAAAGCACAGGTACAAGTGAAAGTATTATCCAAGCAGTGACAGAGCCAGTCAGGGTAGGATGATGTTTGCTGGGGCTTTGTGCCAATGAGGAAGTTATTCTGCTCTCGAAAGCACGGTTGTGAAAATACAGTACACTAGCACAGATGGCCTAGATGAGTCACGTCACAAGGCTTCCTCCTTTTCTGCTGGATAATCCTCATCAATTAGCTCTATTGTCAGCTGGCTTTTCACACCAGCGAAACTGATGCCTGAATGCTCGACAGCGTAGAATCTGGGCCTCTTTTTCCTTTGAACAGTGACTCACTCGTCAAGGAATAAAAAATCTTATTTTTATTGTTGGAGCTTTTCTCTTCAGTGAGTTTAGATGATTTATTTACGAAGCCACGGACATTTCTTGCAGTTAAACCCCACCACTGTGAACTGTCATGAATAAGGATGCAGTTGCATCATAGTGGTTTTCATCAGTTAACACAAAAGACACACCCAAAGGGGTATAAAAACGGCGAACAGGCTCTTACCTGTCCCGTCCTGCTTTTAGTGTTTGAATGAGGTTTTGTTATCTCTGTGATTGCTTTCATGGTATCAGTGACTGGAACTGGATACAGCCACATGAGATTTTCTGAGGCAGATGTGCTACTGGAAATGTTATCCTTGTCTCCACATACAAAGACTCACTTACACACTAGTTTGCACACAAAAGAAATGTCACACTTCAGTGAATAAAGGCTCAACATGAAGGTAGTATATCACTTCTGTGCTAAACTTAACCTTTGAACCAGACGTACTGATACTTCTGAGAGGTGTGGTTGGAAAAGTGCAGAATAAAAAAAATAAAAACACTGTCTCAGGACTGAGTGACAAATCTGTTGTCACTCCGGCACTACTTTGCTTCTGTGCACTGACACAATAATGAACTACAAAGGTTTTCAAATGTTTATTGATAACCCACAACATTTGTTTTTGTTTACTTTCACCAGATGGCAGCTGTTTTCAAAGTAAAAGCTCTACATATTTACTAAAGTTGTTCCATATCTACTATCATATCTATTATTTTATTATTATTATTTTCCCCTTACAGGTACAACAGAAATGTTAGCTATGCAAAAAGAATTGTGAAATCGTGAAAGGACAAAATGTAAAATGTGCTTTCAAAAGTGATTAGACACAGTTTAAAAACAGCTGATTATGAATAAGTAGGAATTTACACACGACTGTGAGAAGAAACTGGAATGAGGTTTGGGTGGGTGAGGCCAAGTTTAAACAGGAAAAGATTACAGCACCTCCTTCCTCTTTGCTAATCACAATGACAGTACAGAGGAGGAGGTGTGTGCTAGTCACATGCTTATAGTGTGTATGAGGCGCTGTAAGGCAGTATGTAAACAGTACCAATGCATGTGTTGTTGTTGTGTGAACACTTACGTCATAATGTAGGTGTCAATAACCTACTACTTGCATGATATCATTCTGTTTTTCGTTTCTCAGAGTTCACAACGTTTTTTTTAATCACAGTTTGTTTTTGGGTACATGCTTCTCATTTTCTACAGAGGACTTGAAAATAATTTCAACGTCATGGCATGGTGTTGAAATTTTGAGGGTTTTTTTCTGTTGATTCAGGGGAAAATCCCTTTTACAGCATGTGCAGCCAGCCAAGTGTCCAATTAGTTCTGTGTTTTTCCATATTGAGGCAGAATTGAAATTACATTCTGTGAATTCTGGAGCCGTCCTTGCCAAGGTCTGACACGAGGAAATCAATGACTTCACTCAAATATCAAACTGTGACATAAATTATAGTGTTTCATTGCCTACAACCTTGATCTGTCGGAGTGAGGCAATTTCTCCATCTTTGCTGTTAAAGATGAGCTGCAGCACTCCAGCTGCACTCCTGCGGATAGTCAAATAATTGCCCCCTGCTTCGTGTGAGAGAGAGAGGATGAATTTGAATAATGTATTGCAATGAGAGTGAGGCCACAAGGCTTCCGAGGTCGTAAATTCTGCTGCTACATCAGCTCAGCCCACGGGAACGGGAGGCACACAGGGTTGTTTATAAAATGCCCTTGGAAAAATGAGTCTAATCCCCAGCCAAACCGTAAGCCGTGGGGAGAGCATTAGATAACCCACAAGCTGCAGAGTAATGAGAGTAATGAGAGAGATGGAGAAGCAGAGCCAGTACAGAGAGAATGCCTCCATTTATTGGCTGTATGCACTGATTGCCCAGACCATTTGAGACAAACTGGAGCCTGACACCGTGCTGGAGTCCATTTCGTCTGATCAGCAGCAATAAGTGCTTTCCACAGCCAGTGAGTGCTCCAGACTGGCCACAACCATACATCATGCACATTATATAACCACTCCAATTATGTTTGTTTATCTAATATCAAATTCAGTGATCCATTTTGTCTGAAAGTGTACACACTGACTTTCAAATGTGACAGTCTTGACCCACAAATATCAAATTTTAACTGGAAATGTAGCAGCATTTGCAGAAGGATTGAAAAGTCAAAACAAGCTTTGCCTTAGACCACAGGCACATGTAATCTCTAGGAAAAAAATAACTGTTGCCCAAAAATGTGTCTTGAATCACCAACCCACCTCTGCTTTTCACACCACTAACAAGTCTACCACCTTGCTACGTGAGCTCTAGCTGCAATAGAAATTACTGCATGCCGCTGCCATGGTTAAACATCTAAGATGATTGGATGCCGAGGATGATGACGCACACAGGTTTGACTGAGGCCAAGTTTTCTGTTCACTCACAACATTTTCTAGATGAATGCATTTTCAGCATGCTATTTGTCATATTGCTTGTGATGTAAACCACAGTGCTTCTCCATCACAAGAGAGTAGAGAAAAGCAAACATATGCTTTTTAGTCACACACACACACACACACACACACACACACACACAGGGAAACCAGCCTACTAGACCTCAAGCCCAGATTCTCCCCTTGATGTCTCATTAGCAACAAAAGCAGGTTTCCTCCTATTTAGTCGAAATGTGAGTGGATGGGCTGTGTGTGTGTGTGTGCGTGTGTTTGTGTGTACTCTTTTGTGGAGGGTTGCCCTAAAGCGTACTTTTGCAGAGTGCAGGTGAGCCACTGGGCTCGCTGGCTGACTGCAGTGTTATTGCCTCCAGAAGGGTTCCTGTAAATGAGGGCTGCCTGCCTGCCGCTACATCCCCCCAGTCTTCTTCTGGCAGCCCACCCTATAAAGCCTGGGTGACGGAGCAGGTAATAAAGGGCCCGAACGCAATGAGTCAGCACTTTAGCCTCTATTTAATTTCATTTGAATGCAGTGCTGCCCCCCTTCCCCCACCACACACACACACACACACACACAATCCCTACCAGCCCCCACCCCCACCCCTTATGTCTCCCCTCACCTCCAGATCTCTCCCTTTTCTCTCTCTGCGGTAGACTTAACTCATTGCTACCTCCCGCCCCAGGCATAAATGATTGCATAGCAGCAATTTCAAAGCGGCAGAGCAAACATTCATGGACATGTGTTTTTTCTTATATAGTGTGTCCCTGTTACTCCCGGAAAATGCCAGTAAATCATGTGCTCCTAACATTTCCGTCCTTTGTTGTTTTTGGTATGCAGCCTCTTAAACTTTGCTGTGCTGACAGTGAGTGTTGGTTTTGGAGAAGCAGAGGCGGGGGCTAGAGAGGGAATGTAGGCCACACATTCCTTTCCTAAGAGCTGTCTGAGCACAAGCAAACACTACTGCACAATCAGCCGAGGATTTGTGCCATTCCACGGTGTTGGCCAGATTCTGTGATTTTTCATCTCAGTTTGCTAAAACAGATGTATCTACTTCAATTAAACGGAAACTTTCTAGACCCAAATGCTATTCAATATTGTACCGGCAGCCATGATATTGCATCCAACATCCTGCACCTACAGTTTGCAGATGCTTTTACAATGTGGGTTTTTTTTAGTTCCATTTTTAGCTCTCTATCAGACTTCGTCCTTCATTATCCATTGCCTAATTATGGCTTGTCCCTGCTTCGTTCCCTCTTCTGCTCCACTGGGCTCTCTCATTTTTACTTATTGTTTGTGTCATTTCCTGGGAAGGAGCGATGACATTGTCCAGACCTCCTCTCTCCCTTCTCTCTTCCTGTTTGTCTCCCACTCCTTCTTTCTTTCTCTTCACCTTTCATCTCTTCTGTCTTTCCTCTGTTTCTTGAACTCTCCCTTTGGTCTCATACATCTGCAGGACAATAACATGCAATAGTCCAGACAGGACTTTGGTTTAAATAAGCACCCTTGGGGCCATGTAATAACCCAGCAACCCCCTGTCCCAGTCTTCCAGTCAGTCCCTCAGTACTGGGGCCCGCTCAACAGCACATTCCTTTTCTTGCCAGCCGCTCAGCCAGTCAGGCAGCCAAACCACCATAGGAAAAACACAGAGCATGGAACTGTGATTCACAGCCCTGATATAGAATATCACCTCCTCCCTTCTCCCCACTCCAACAGCTGGTTTCCTGGAAACAGACTGGTGCAGTGGGAGTTTTGGTCGAAGGGGGTTGGGGGTGGAATTGAGGAGGCCTCGATTCTGCTTCTTCAAAGGCCTCTCTGTTCACATCTGCAGCTCCTTACATAGTGTTGCAATGTCTGAGCCTGTGTTTATGTGAAGGGGAAAACATTCATTGAAAAAGCAAAACAAAACAAAGTTTAACATAGTGCAGGTTATCTCATAATGACATCAGTTCACATGCGTAAGATCCTTGTGTGCTCGGAAGTGAAAACATAAAATGGAGATGGGAGGGCTGTTTTCTCCAGCTGTCAGACTTGTGTGCCACTGAAATGCACACTTTAGGTTGCTTGTATTGTTGGTGATCTGGGAATTATTATCTTATCACTCAATAAGACCATCAACTAAATGTCTAAACTTTCAATGTAAATGTCATTTCTCTGTGACAATTAACCCTATTTTATCCACACTCAAGGATGTACATCATCCATAACAATGAAAGAATTTAACTTTACACACCACAGAGTAATTTTTTCATTGATGCATGGTGCTTCTGCATTTTTTATCCTCACAAGTAGAATGCCCTTAACCTACTTTAGAGTGCATGTCAACTCATGTGTCTCTGTGGCCATTCCTGTCTACACAATGACCCTCGACTAGAGGAGAAGAATAGGAGCAAGGCTCACTTCCCTCCTGTGCATGAACAGCCTAATTTAGGAAAGCGTGTCAGTGTGAACCTTTGTCACATTGCTGAGCTCAGAATACCCATTGTTCCCATGATAGAGTCATTTTACTTGTAAAAGGCTTTCATGAGAGAACAGAGAATATTCTGCATCCTGCGCCTGCACAGGCACATCTGTATTTGCATGTATGCACCCGGTGAAGGAGTGCACATATTGGCAGGATCACTTGCTAAAACTCGCACACAAGTGCATGATATATTCAGATTAAGAATGGAAGTAGGCTAGCATGAGATCATGCGTGCTCTGGCTCATTAGGTACATTTAATATAGTCTGCCTGGAAAGCCATCTGTTCCAGGCGGATGGTGCCAGATATGATGTGATGCTGGCAGCTATAGTTGTTCCTGTTTACCATTTTGAAAGATGATTGTTATGTGGTAAACCTAGACTATGGTCTTAAAAACAACACACAAAAAGTTTAATTAACCAGGAGTTTCACCCCCAGAATAAAAAAACCTTTTGCCACAATGAGCTGTATTAGATTTATACACAAAAATAACATTTTACATTTAGTTAAATAGTCCTACATTTTAAGTTATAAATTCAGTTTGACTGTCGTATCAGGATGTGCTTCATATCTTGTGTCATATGTAAGGTTTTCTTGGTGTATGTGTCTTTATGTGTCACTGCAGCAGGATATGTGTGCATGTATTTGAATCTTCAGAGACAAACCATGCCTCTTTGCAGTTGCCAGCAGCCCCCCTCTTCTCGTTTCTGGCTGGGAGGGTCTTGGGGATTAACTTTCCACTTCTCTGATCCACTTTTCCACAGAGCCAATAGCTATGCAGGTCTGGAAATGTGTTATGTGGCTGGATGAAACAAAAATCAAGGCCAATTCGAAAATAATTTATGACCCCACTCTCAAGGTTATTTCCATTCTTTACTTTTGCTGCCTATTCATTTCACTGACCTCATCCCCATTATGAATCTTTCAGTAAACAAGGACATCATTTACATTCAGAAGGCGTTTATTATTGTACAGAAAAATGACAGTCATCCAGGATATTTCTGGATTTGTCACTGTTCGTATTAAAATTCATCTCATTACATAAGCTTGTTTTGCATATTTCCATTAGTTTTTTTTGTATTCACATTACATTCTAAATCACAGTAATTGCTTCCTCCTCTTGCCTTTTTGAACTTGAAGAGATCAAGCTCTGCAGCTGCAGATGATTTAGTTTTACAATCTGACGGGGAATCCAAAATTAGCATGGGTGAATGCATATTGACAAAACTGAAGTTTCATACTATAATGTCACCTTCAGATGGCATGGCTTATAATGCACTGTGGTTTATTGATGCAGTATATCTTGGATTTCAGGGAGCACTGTAAGATGTCAGCAGAGTGTCATTCAAACCGCAGGGTAGAGATATAAAATGGGCGTGTCATTTAGGAGACGGGATTGAAAGCCTCCAGGCAGCCAGGGAGGATGGGGTTGAGGTATTCCTTTGAAGTGGGTGGCTCAGATATTAAATAATTGAGTTGTAGGAGATTAAAGTTTCAGAAGCTAATTTGGTTCCCTCCATGGCTTGTCACTCTGGGGCACGAAGAGTCTGCAGCCTGCAGACAACTGGTGAATAAGTGTGACTCACTTCCTGTGTGTAGCTGGGCAGGAGAAACCCTATATCTGTGGCAGACTGAAACAGGAAGTTCATTCAGGGCACACTCTGTGTATCTGACTCAGAGCGAGGG
>OMLM01020153.1:112689-154464 GCA_900302695.1 Helostoma temminkii | reverse complement strand
ACCACCACAACCTCTCTCTCTCTCTCTCTCTCTCTCTCTCTCTCTCTTGCTCTCCAACCCACCCCACCCCTCCCCTCTGTGCTCTGTCAGGTCACCCGCCTGTTTGTTCAGATGGAACAGAAGAGGAAATGAAAGCTCTGAGTCCACTGTTAACCCATTCCTGGGACTTTGCTTCACTTTTTTTAAATGTAGTTGTTTCCCTGCTTTGATGATGATTTGCACCTTTACCAGGATGTAGTAACCATGTTTGGGATGACAAAGAAAATAACCTATATAGAGGATACAGCTGAACATGTAGGTGACTCCCAGTTGGTAGTTTCAAATGTGGCACAGTGAAAAAGCTGCACCACAGTTGAAGTTAATAACTGTGGTCTACTTAAAGTGCACCTTGGGATATTCATGCATGTATGACTTCACTGGAAAAATGCTGTGTCAGTGTCTAGCTAAAGATAAATCAAGAAGTCGTATCCCTCCCTCAAGACTGACACTTCCTCAAATGAAAATGGCCTGCTGTGTTTGCACACTGTAATAATGCATGTGTGTGGGTGCATGTCAGCCTGCGCTCATGCTTGTGTTTATCCTCCAGTCTGCCACGTTCTTGCTTGGTTACTACGCAACCAGGTCAGAACAACATGGACACCACAGTAGCTGAATGGCCATTTTGGGTAAAAGCTCTCTGCAATAATAAACAGCTTCTGGCATGGAGAAGTTGTTTTCCAGCTGCAGATCAGTGCCAAAATACAGAATTAACTGCAATACCATTTACTGCTGTGGAAAAACATCAGCCATCCAAACCCACATACCTTCAGAGGCTTTGAACAGCTTGTAATCCCTCAGCAGCTAGATGGCTCTGAGAAAGATGCCAGCTCAGGCTGCTGCCAGAGAAATTACTGCACAGTTATAGTATTACATTTATATAAACTAAAGTGATCTCTCTTCACTCTGTGGAGTTTTTCAGGGGACAGAAAAGTAATTGCGTGAGCTGGAATTGCTGCTTTTCATCTTAGCCTGGCCACAGTTGGCTATTGTGCTTGCTAGAAGCCCAAAGATGTATTTACACGGGCAAGATAAGCCTTAGAAGCACAAAACAGCTGCATTGGTTTTTTAAAATGTTGGAGTAGGAATGCTCGTGCTTATTTTGAAGAGGCTCCAAAAATATTTGGAGCGATTTGAGGAGAGATGAACTGAACTTTACCCTGTCTCAGAGGAAGGGAAGAGGAACAAAGAGGCTTTTGCTGCCAGAATCAGAGAGGCTTAGATTAATTTAGAATTGAACAAAGAGAGGGTGTATGGTCAAACATTACCATCCTGTGGGTTGCTCATTTATTCACGTGTTTTGTCTTAATCCACCAGTTACGTTCTTCCAATTATCTCATAGACTTGAATCAGTGAAAGCACATGTGAGTACATTTTGTGCGAACTGTCAAGGCTATAGTTGGATCTGAGCTGTGACTATAAGGGCCGTGCTGTGTTAGCCTTGCTCTGACATGTCATCATCATGGCCTCCATGACCACTATGCCCGTTTTCTTGGAATCGCTGGGAACATGATTATTTTCCTTGGCAGTGAACCATGTTAAACAGATCAGTCACAGAGTGTGTTTTGTAATTGAATGAAATAAACAGTATAAGCTGGTCAGTAAACAGTGGAAGGAGGGCAAGGTGTCTCAGATAGTTGTTTGTTACTGAGGCTACAGTGACAGAAAGTTTGTTTAGGTCAACCACCCAGCTGTCAGCCACCCTGTGCACATGTACTGTAATGTACACAAGCTGAATGAGGAGCATAGAATTCTGCTTTTGTTTACACACGTTCACATTTCTAAGAAGGAAAAACATGTACTAATATTACAAACTGAATTATGAATCAACTATCACTCTCAGATGAGACGAAGTCCTTAGCTGCCGTCGGAATGTTGTTAGCCTAGCTTAGCAACAATTAGCCTGGCTTTATCCACAAATATTTAAGTAATAAATACATAAGTTTTTCACCATCACCTGAAATACTGCAATACTACACTACTAATGAGCTTATTACAATGATACTTTGATGATATACAGTATACAAGTATATCATCTGTATTAGTTAAATCCAACCACTGGTTGCCAAGTCTGTGTTGGAATTTAATTTAGAGCTTGTTGTGGTACCAGCTGCTGCTTTTAAAGTTAAATGAGAGCACTGAGCAAGATTTTAAAGCAATAAACTGAAATCCTATGATCCTACTGGACTGAATTGAAGGGGTCAAAGGTCATGATCCTGCCTGAGGACATGACGAAGGTCATCTTTGTAATTCGTGGATAAATACATGATGCCATTGTGCCCTGGGCTGTATCGAGGCAGGGCTTCAATCTGCAGCCATCCCTCCCCCTCTGTGATCAGTGGGACTGGGTTGTTGTTATTGGGCCGGTCTGACAGATAGGCCATGATGAGAGTCAAGGCTGAAAGCCAGGCTCTGTGACTGCAGGGCCAGGCCAGGGATGACGCAGGCCCAGTGAAACAGAGAGCACTGTGGACTGCCCTGGCCCCGGCCCTGGGGCCCACCATTCCCTCCTGTGCCTCAGAGCACTTCCTGCCTCTGTCATTCTACTAGCAAATCCAATCCCTGATCAAAGGCCAAGGAGAAAAAAGGGTACGAGAATAGAGAGGAGACATAGAAGTGAAAAGGGTGAGCGAGATTGACGTTTGCATTGGGGGGGGGACAACAAACCACTCTTTATCTGACGGGAGAGGCAGCTGCTCGGGCCGGGGCACCTGTGTGCCTGCTGCCTCCCTGGCTGACGCCAAGCTCCTCCCTAGTGCCCGCCAGTGCCAGACCCATGAAAAGTCGCCATGGTAACACCCCCAGGCCTCAGTCTGAAATAAACAACCTTTCAACCTCATCTGAAGAGGGTAACCTTTAGATGATGGGTGGCTAGGTTGAGGTTGTGCTGGCACCACTAAGACGACTACACCTCTGCCAGGTACCTGTTTTATGTGTAAATATCTGTTTGTGGAAAATTTAAATTGTAACTGCTGATTTTCTGAAGGCAAAGGACTAAACCCACCTGTTCCTGTGACTGCCCGAGGCAACATAGAAATCCTGCAGGACCCAGGCAGCACCATTGTTTCAAGGCAATTACCCAGGCCAGATTAAAAATCAACTATCATTGAGCAGATGTCCTAGCTCTCACAGCACAAGGGAGAAATCTTATTACATGTCTCCAGGCTGTGTACGGACAGTGGAACTTTCCTTAGGATTGGATATGTCCTCTCTGTTTAGAGTCTACACGCATACACACCTGCTCACCGGTGTAGAGGACACGGCTTGTGGTTCTAAGCAGAAGTGACATCCCATTCATTTGAGCTGGTCAGGGTCTGTTGTCCCCCATCTTATCTTACAAGGCTTAGTGCTGTGAAATGACATTGGCCTGGCTCCAGCAAAGACCAGTGCAGTGGCTAGCATCCCTGAAGCTTGTACACTGCAGACTCACTCACGGTGAAGCTCAGCTGTCCTCAGCTTAATACTGTCTCATGATGATACACCACCGTTCAGAATCATTTTACAGCTGTTGATGTTCTTTAGTGGTCACTGGCTTTCATTGCTAAAAATACCCCTGACAAGACCTCACTAATTAGTGTCAAACGTGAAGCTGAATATGTCAAGCAATATGAGCTGATTGCTTCATAGATTGGTGTTATGAAAGTTCACTTTAAATGGTAACTTGATACAGGACTGTGAATACAAAATGGGCTGACGTTGCCGGGGTCATGTCTGTGAGCATTATTTTCCCGAAAACACAGTTACATTGGCATTGACATGAATGTGTTGTCTCCTTGTTTCCTCTTGTTTCAAGTGATCACTTGCTGGCAGTGATGCACCAGGGTGAGGAGACGGTTGCCATGGCAAACACACTCACAGGATTGAGAATCTTTTATGTGCAGGACTCGACATAATTAATGAATTCATTTTCTTGCTGGGAACACTGAAAGGTGTGCATATACAAACAGAAAACTTTATAATATTATATATTATTTTCTCAAAAAGCATATAGATTGGGGCCCACATAGATAGGTCATATATACCCAGGCATGTACAGTATATTGATTTTGCTTTATATGCACTACTTGTGTGTAAATAACTTGCACATATTAAGTAGATTGTGAGGCAGAGTGACACAAGTAGAAACAGACGACATTTCAACAATATGTGGTGTTCTATCATCGTCAGCATCACACCCTGTTTTTTAACTGGAGGTAACAAATAAAATCCTGTCAGCGCAGCCGTACTTTAACCTACTATCCATGTCAGTAGTGTCAGTCTGCATCTGTTCTTTTGAAGGTTTTGCTCTTTCATGTCTTTCCATTTAATCTCACCCGTCATAATAGCAGCACTCCTGTCCCCGAGTTTCCATGCAGGGTGGGATCTGTGGGACGAGCAGAGTGTGGGAAGGTGGATGATTGATACTGGCGGGCAGCCAGCTTTGGTACAAAGTGGAGCATTGAGCATGCGGCGCCATGAGATGATAGAGGTGGCATATGATAAACAAATAGGTGATGAAACAAGGCCTTTAAAAAGAAACCTGTTTCTGTTACTGCCTCAAGGGCTAATTTATTACTTTCTTGGTAGTGTGTTTGGCCACTCAGGTCAAAAACAATCCTTAAATTGTATATAGCCCAGACAAATTAGTATTATTGGTTCTTCTAACTTTTTTTTCAAACTTGAAGGAAAAGTTGTGAAAAGATACTTAGATAAACACACCAACCCTAGTTTTACCTAGACTGAACAGTACTGACAACACTGTTTGACTTCATTCACATTCAGTCTGTGCTTCACCACTTCCTCTTGATTGCTGAATAAATCTGCCTGGGCATTGCTTGTGCTCTGCTCTGCGTGGTCCATTAATATTCCAATCATCTCCTATATCAGATAAAGGGGAGAGACAGACTCCTCTTCATCTCTCAAAACACCAGCTGTGCAGAGCCGTGAGACATCCACACATGCACACAGAGCTGTAAACAGAGCACTGCAGACACATTAATAGATTCATAAATGCGGGCAAACTTATATAATTGAGCAGTTTGCAGGCAGTGGTATCAATTTTGCATGGCGTTCATCCTGCATGATTCACATCCTGCACGGAGTCTTGTTCTTTCCTTAGAAGAATTCACCAATTTCAAAGGGAGGCACCTGCACACTATTGGAAAAGAGAAAAACTGGGGAGGAAATGAGCATCTAAATGGTCAGATATCACCTCCTACAGTCAGGTGGGTGTTGTTATGCTTCTGACACCCCCAACAGTCTCCCCTTTCATATCCTAATCATCTACCCCATTCTCCTGCCAACCCTTCATTTCTCAGAGCCTCTCTGCCACTCACACTCCACACTATCCTTGTATCCCCCTCCCAGACTCGAGAACTGCAGTGAAGCAGTAGTTGTACCCCGTGCCTCTGGGCTTTGCTGGTCCCCACTCCTCTAAAGCGATTACTCACTCAGGCATCAAGTGGACCAAGAGTCTGGAAGCTTCTGATAGAGGACAGCTCACAGCCTGAGTGACAAATTCAAGGACGTTTCAGTTCTGTTGCTGCTGTTTGTTGCAGTTGTTTATGTGGAGGGCTGGGTGAGAGTGTCCAGCTCCTGGGGCCCAAGTGGAGGCAGCAAGCCATGATAATTACATGCCACTCATCACAGCACTTTCTCTTTCTGCCCTGACCATCGCCAGCAAAACGCTAACAGCTTGTGTGTTATCGTTGTAATTATTCACCCATCAGTTCACATGGACACAGCACTCTCCTGTCTCCCTGCACACAAACACTCACCCCATACTCTTGCACAAATTCAACCACCGCACAGCTAAATTTAAATACATGGATGCAGTTTTGTTTGTGTAGCTCGCTGTCTCAAATACTGGGATCCATTTCCCCTCAGAATTTTCTCTCTAGTGCCTCATTTAGTAATATTTAGGATCAGCTTGACAAATCTGAAACACAAATCCACCAGTGTGCATCTTAACACTCACAGAGTAAATTGATAAGGTTGCTGAGCAATACAGTGGGTTACCTTGTTTCCCAGGAAACAACTAAATCCAATTAAAGGAGCCCATGAACCATAGCAACATGTGGTAAACACAGCATGGCACCAGCACAAGGTTGTTATTCAATCATCAGAAGTAAAACAAACAATTACTGCAGAATGACCCTAATGCAGGAACAAATGAGAATTTATGCATGAGGAAGCGTGGGCTGGGACTGGAAATGATTCATCCCTCATACACGTCGGCAAGAGACTGCTCAGGCTCCTTATTCACAAGAATAATGATAATACTGATGAGACACGCATTGTGGGGAATTTATTATTTTGCTGTCTAAGTGTCTTTCATGTTCTAGACAAAGCATTTCCAGTGGTTTTGCATTTCAAAGAGAATATTTCAAAGAGGCTGTATTATTGTTGTTGGGATTGATGGAGGTATGTTATCAATGCTAATTAACCAATGCTAATTGTGTAGTTGAATAAATTATAATTAGAGGGGCGGCCTCTTTTAAGTTGATTAAATTTTCATAAGGCCTGATATATTCCTGTTCCATGGTATTTTATGTTTACATTTTATGGAGACTGTAACATCTGTGGGAGGACTGCTGGCTATAGGAGGGTGCCAGATGCTCCAACTATGACTGGGTACAATGAATTAACACACACCCATGTCTTTATATTACATCCTCAACATAGATCAGATGAATGTGAATCCACACTGTGCAGGGGATGAGGAATCCATATGAATAGGATTCATTGTAATTTTATGGAGGAATCACATTTCAAAGCTGGCCCACTCTCCCAGTTGCCATGGCAACAAACTAACAGAGTGGGGGTTAGATGAATGGATGTGTGGATGGACAGATTGGTGTTGGGGAAATGTATTTATTTATTTATTTACTGCAGGTTCATTTGATTTAACATTCATAACCAGTTGTAGCAGATATGACATTTCAGGCTCAGATTATTTGTTAATGGATTGTTCTGCTATGCTGTGTTCAGGGATACCCTAGACACGCTTTTACTGTCTGTGAACAATGAACTGAACTAAATGTGTGGCTTAAAGAACACTGTGTCAAACATAAACTGAAAATGAAAAGGTCAACAGGTGTCTGAGCGTCTTTCACTAATCCTTCAGTTGTGGAAAACATCATCACACAGTCGTGTATGACAGGTTCGGTTCGCACATCTCAGCTCTTAGAAATAGTCATGATAGTGATTATAAACCATTACTTATACACTTATTAATAATGACATATATTAATCCATTTTTAAATTGGTTATGTAGCAATGTTTTTGTGCTCTTGGGTTATAGTCTAATCATACAATGCCAAGAAAATTGAAGAAAAATATTAAAGTATTTGTGAGCCAATATCTTATGAAACTGTTGCACATTCATCATGTCATGATGCCCTTTCCATATTTTCTCTTTTTGGCTGATGGCATCGCCAGTGACTTAGCAGCCAGATGGCCTCTGTGCATCTACAGCTGACTCACAGTAACTGGTAGCGAAGGCTTTTTGCTCTTCACTACAGGCAGTTAATCATGCTATTCTGATCCACAGTCAGGTACTTCTCCCTCCCTCCTGAAAAACAACATTTAGCAAAGTGGCAGCAATAAGATTAAATCTAGTGTTGTAGAAGTGTTGCACACAGAAAGAGCTGCATGTGTGCAGCTGAGCTGATGCTGGATGTGATTAAGTCGTCCTTGTGATTGCAACCCCGTCCCCTGTCCCTTCCTCTCGTCTTTTCCATCTTGAGACTGGTTGTGACTTGTAACCATGGCAACAGCTGATCTTGCTACCTGCTTCGGCGAAAAGAGGGGAGCTCGTGACTTCGAAGATTGGGTTACGTGCTACGGTGGATAGAAGGAGGTCGAGTTGGGGGGGGGACTTCACACAAAGACCATACTGTTCTCCGCACATGCATTCAGTGCTGGAGCAGCCAGTGAGGGAAACAAGATCAATAGCATGAAGTAGTTGATTAGAGTAACTCAATATTACGACTTAGGTTTCCAGAGATGCTTTTAGAGCAAGATGAGAACAGCCATTTCAGACCCTCTCTGTCTCTCATGTAAGCAGACAGAATCTTTGCCACGCACTATGAACAAACTCCTAAAGGTAGCATTGACTTCTTCACTCCCAGTGGGAATGCTGACATTTACCTCATGCTGCAATCACATACAGTAAGAGCAGCAGAGTTCAGTGTGCTCCACCCAGACATCCAATCTCATTAATCATAAACACAGAAATTACTACATGATAGACCCATCAATGCAAACCATCTTTGAATTGCTTTGACATAGGTTTTCTCTCATTCATTTGTGGATCCACAGTATGTGCCTCACCTGACTAGCCTGACTTGAAGGCCCCCTTCAGTCTTTATTTACACACTGACTTATTATTGAGAGGCTGCTTTACACAGAGTAAGTAATTAAATTTTGACTAATGATGTGCCAGTTGCTTGACAACAGCATTTACATCTTAATGAGTGGAAAGCTTAGCGTGAAATGACTGAGATGCAGCTGTATTGGTGCTAAATAGCTTTTAAGCCTTTAGAAAAACCAATAGCGACATTGTTTAATACACATTTTCATTTTCAAACATTGTCTTGTGATTTATGTGGAGCCACTGAAGTCTGTGCTCATCGAGTTACTGCATGTGTTTTGTAAATGACTGAAAAACAATATAAACCCTGAAAGGCAGCAGAGTAAAATCTTTAAATACACTCTTTTCTCAGGTTTCCAAGGCTCACAGTTGTGTTTTCTGTGGTTTGTTTTCAGCAGAGTGAGGTGCAGTCAGCACTGAAAGTGTACATTCACTCAGTGCAGAGCAGCTGCGCAAATGGCCTCAGGTTTCCCCTAGAAACAGGTCAACGCATTCCAGAGACGCATCAATGGGATTTGTTGTTGTGATGGAGCGAGGCTGGCACTGGCCAGATTTGGAAGGACTGTTGCCATGGAGACCACACGAGGGGCCAAAAGCAGCCGTAGACAGTCAGCTGATGCCCTTTGGGTAAATCCTTTCAAACATCATTTGCTTACCTCTTTATTTATTTATCTCTGTCTCAGCTAAGAGGAAGCCTCTCACGACACACAAATTGCCTCCACCATTTTGTTTCCTGTGAGAGAATGTCATATTATGCCAACAAGTAATACTTCCAAATCTATAATTCTGATGCTCAAAAGTACTATACGTGACTGCTGCAACAATTAGCAGATTAATCGCTCAACAGAAAATGTATCTGCGTGTATTTTTTAGAAGAAATATATAATTTTAGCCATTTTTCAAACTAAAATGCCAAAAAATGTGGTGTTTCCAGCTTGTTAAATCTGCGTATAGTACTTGTCTTTGCCTCTAAAAAAAAAGAGGCCTTTTGTTTCCAAGCCCACTTCCTTGCACTACACTCCATGTTAATGTATTCAGCATGTCACCATGTGAGTCACATGTTGCATGTGTTATATGCGCTGTCTCTGCTGATTAGGCCCGTGTCTGTGTGAGCACTGGTGGATTGGACTCGTTTGAACAGAAAACGCAGCTCAGCATACCAAAGAGAACAACGTGATCTTTTCGGGTCTGGAAGAGAGAATGTAACACAATCTGCAGCTTAAACAGAGCGAGTCCGCGGATCGTCACATATAACTAAAGCCACTACCCTGCACAACAGTGGGTGTGTGTCATCACTCAGTTTCTAGTTGCTGCAAGTTTTATGAAAGTCATGAATGATTTTCTCATAGCATGTGATCTGACTTTATCTTTCAGTTCAGTGACATTCTCTGTTATTGGACAATGTTGTCTTAGAACTCACTAGCATTTTTTTCATGACTAGTTACCTTGCAACATTCATGTCACAACTGCAGGTGATTATACTAAACAAAGTAGGAAAACCTCGCTGAGCTTGTTTGAATGTTGGGGAGTTTACTTGGGTAATCCTCATTTGTATATAGCCAGTGAAACTCAGGTCAGTGCAGGTGCCAAACACATATTCTGCCAGCATTACTGTTTACTCTTTAAACATCCTGGGAGACAGGTGTGTCTTTGTGTAACTTCAGTTTTATGTTATGATAGTTAAAAATGAAAGTATACCAGGTCTTTATGCAATTTTCTCCAGACTAGAAAAACACAACTTTTTAAATAAGGATTTTTTAAAAAACATTAAACAGTAAAAAAAAAAGCTGTTAAAATGCTATTTTAAAGGTGTGATACTTTAACCTGACAGAGAGAAACTTTGCAGAGGGTATGTTTGTGTGTATAAAATGGCGTTTGTTTGCACTGCAACAAATCCGGCTCGGCTTACCTCAATCTACCAGTAATCGTGGGAAAGAATGCAGCTCCTCTACTGTACTTGTTTTTCTTTGTGTTGGAGGTGTGGCCGTGTCACTGCCACATCTCATGGCAGTCATGCCTCCAAAGTGTCACCTTTCCAGATCATGGTGTTGGTACTGTAATGGGGAAAGACTCCAAACAAAATGGAGCTGAAATGACCTCATTTGCCACGGGAGGTTCACAGCATACAACTTTGGTTTCACTTTACATTCATCATTGTTTTCTCATATGATGATTAGTATGAAAGATGATTCAGATGGAACTGGTCCAGCTTCCCCCTAAGTAACAACAATCACCAGGATTTTCTTGCGAAATTCTTATTGGAAGAAATGTTTTAATGATGATTGCACATTACACTGTAGGCACCATGGAACAAACATATAAACTGCGTAAAATCTGCGATTTTGATTGTGTTTGAAAGTGTGTCAACAAAACAAAAAACCCCATATCAGGAGCATGACCTTAAATTCAAATCTGGTTTTCATTTGCTCAAATGCTTTCACAACTTGTTCGTCAGTTCCCCTCTGAACACCTCAGCAAAAGGCTTTAGAAGAATTAATGCTGACCACTTAGCTGAGTTTTGCTAGGGCGCCGCCGCATTTGGGCTCATTTAAAGCAATGTTTCCCAGCTGTCAGCAGCTGCTTTCCATCTAGTGGCATTTTCCTTGTCTACCCCCAACGCCGACCCCCCTCCACCACCACCATCATCTCCTCTTTCTTCACGTCAAACTTGGCAGGCAAGTTTACACTCTGATTTTCAAAGCCGCCCTGTTCTCTGTCAAATGTTGCGTGGCAACATCAAACGCTCTGCCGGACAGAGCCTTCCTGGGATTCCAGCGTGGTGGGCAGATAATTGGAGGCAGGCCTCAGCGGATCTAGCAGATGTGTGATGAGTTTTTACTGAAGCATTGTTTTGTTTTTTTTCCTTTGGAGAGTTGTGTATGTGCGAGAGGGGGAGTGGGTGAGAGATGGGTTTTAGAGTGAAAACATAAGGGCTTTCTTTGTTGTTGTCACATGCTCCCTCCCTAAAGCTAGCCACAGGGGCGTCTTATTGGCCCAGTGGCCAAGTAAGGGATGGGTATAGCAGTAAACATTGCATACAGACATGATATCTGAACCCAGCATGTGGAATTTGATGTCTTAAGTCTGACTCACAAAGTCTTTAAGCCTCCAAACATTTCCACATGTCCTGTCCTTTTTCTCTGTTTCACTTTTTTCTGGAAGCTGCATTTTTCTGTTACTTTTGTAAGAAACACCCAGATAATTACTGGGCACTCTTGTGTGGGGGTTGACCACAAGTTTGGATGAAGGTCCCTGAAGTTGCTGTTAAACATATAGTGATTACAAAGACTCTCAGGAATTCCCCCTTTTCTCTCCACCCGTTCACCCCACTGTTAAAGCAGGAATGCTAGACTTGGATTCTTAGGTTTCCTGTCCATCCATCATTGAGCAAGCATAACAGGGACCCAGATCAGCTCCTCCAAAGTCAAGTGTGGGCTTCCACTAAAAGTGGAGGGGGAGAGGGCTCGGGAAATTGTTAGACAGAGAGGGAAATGGACAAAAGGGGAAAAAAGACATGCAGACAGAGTTCCAAGAAGAAAAGAATGAAACACAGCCCTCCCATGTTTTTGTTAAGCCCCTTGGGCTCATGCAGACAGTATTAAGTTTAATTTTTTTTCTTTTTACACAGGAAGGCGGTGCAGATGTTCCTGTAGGCGTGCGGTTTTCCCTGTTTTCCTTTTGCTAGTCTGTTCCTTGCTCTCCAGTGTTGCCAAGGCGCTCCCTTACTCGGTGCTGGCGTTTTTGTTTTTCCTGAGAGTGGGGCTCCAACAGGAGGGTCATCTCCAGGCCAGCTCCAAATGAGAAATAGTTGGCCGGCTGCCCTGGCGGCCACTCAAATCCGCCCTTTTGAAAAGATTACTGTGCTGCTGCTGCTGCCGCCGCCTCCTGTGGGGCATGCCAGATCTGCTGAGGGGAGAGGAATGTGCAGGAGGGCTGGAGGAGGGAGGGAGCAGAGAGGAGAAGGGGGCACTGGGGGGCCACATTTCATTCGACCTCTTTCAGAAAGTTTTTCTCATTACTTTTCTTCTCCCTCTCCTTCTCAAATGGTTCAATTTTTGCCGCACAGAACAGGCCATGGACTGTTCCCAAATAAAACCTGACAGGCTTTTTTCACCCAGCCTAGAACTGTGTGACACAGTCCAGCTCAGTCGCCTCCTTCCCTTGGTTGTCTTTTGGCTGCTTGTTTTCGCTTCTTAGGGAATAGTGATGAATGATCGATTGATAGCGTTAAGGCCCACTGTGGGACTGCCGCAGGCTATCTCTGCTAAGCTGCTTTACCTGATAGGCTGCTGACTGCTGAGACTCCAAAGCTGGAGCAATAAAAGTTGATTTGCTGGGGCACTGTGAGAAGCCCCAGACACTTAAGAGAGGTGTGCATGTCCCTTCTGGCCTGTCACAATCAATAGTACCCACCACCACTGGGCCCCTCTGCCTCCACTGTGTTTACTCTTAAATAATGCATCACACACTCACACAAATGCCTTCCATTCACACTAGGAATGGAGACCATTAGCCATGACCATGTGGAACAATGAAATACAGCCATTGTTTCCTCTTTCTTTTTACACAACCACTAGATCGAACAGTAGATGGACTAGAACGTTTTCCTTCTCTTGAGTGCTTCTGTGAGGCATCATTTTTGCGCTGCCTGACCTAATTGAACAACCTCAACATCCAATCTTTTGAGGCTCATATTACACACCCGCCTAGTTTCAGCTCAGATTAACCTCTGAAAAGAACTCTAACAATTAGTGTAACAATGAAGATAAAAGGCCTCGCCTGAGCTAAGTTTCTGACCCTGGTATTTTTTGCCACCTTACCAGAGTACCCTGAGGGGACACATGCCTCCATGTTGTATATAAAATAATATGACGAGACATCAAGCCAAAGGAAACACATTTATGCTATTATATATTAACCTACTGTTGATTTTCTTTATAATTATGTTTCTGGTAACTTCACTAAATGCTGACTAATTACATCACTGCTGCGCTATGAGAATGTTGGAGCCTCCCCGGGGATCATCTACTGCTGACGGATTTGGAGTGATGAGGCCTTGCTGGGTGGTCCTTATCTGAGAGTCAGGAAACAAGGCCAGACCCATAAACACCCCGCTCACCACAGAGGAAGCCCCCGTGTATAGAGACCACACCCAAAGTTGCTGTAAACCTTGAATGTGGCCCAAGAGTAAGACTCTCTCACAGAGCTTACGGGAGCAGCCCAGGCAGAGAAAACAACAACCAGCCTGGTTTAATTTGAAAGACGAGTCTCTTCCAGTAAACATCAGTGCGCGTGCAGGGAGAGTCAGAGCATAGCTATCAGTGTGTCTACTCCATGCTGACACAATAAGAATAGCAGTGTGTGCTCCTGAGTCACATCATCTGCTTAGCAACACGCACACTGGGGAGAGCAGGACAGAGTGTTGTGATTGGGAGAGACCAGGACCCTCAGGACACAGAGCACTAATTGCAAAGCTGTTTTTCTCCTCCATTTTTAACAGCATGCCAGCCACAGAAAAGGGGTTGCATAACAGGATTTTACAGCAAATACCCCTCCTCCTCTGTGGCTCTCCCTCCATTTCCATCCTTTTATGCACTCCCCCACCCTCTTCCTAGCAAATCTCTTCCTCTCCATCCTCTCATAACAGCTGGAGCTGAGCCAGATGGTTCTGAGGCTATTTTCAAGATCACAGACAGACAAAAGAGGGAAAGATTCTGGTATTTCTACATGTTTTTACTGCAACCAGTGTATAAAATACACCTATTAGTGTGTATTTGGGACACAGATGAAAAATCCTTTGTCATTTGGCTTGGAGGCAGCGTTGTTGACCTGACTGGGGTCTTTGGCAGTGATGACAAATAGCTCAGTGTGGCCAGCCTTTGTGCTGCAGAGCTGGAAGAGCGGTTTCCATATTGGGACAATATGTACTGTGACCTCTGACCCTGCTCAGAGGCGGCGGCTAGAGTGCACTCAGAGCTTCACTATCCTGAAACACAAAGCATTCCAGGCTCGCACACATCTACGCAGAAGAGAAACAGAAAACATGTTGGCACAAGTAGACAGCGCACAAATGCACACCAACTGTTACTTTTTGTTCATCAGTCCTTCGGGCCAAAAATTACTCATGCAAGTGTTTTGCTGTCTGATGGGGGCAGGACAGACTTGGCTGGGGGAGCTGAGAATATTTGCAACACATACACACACAGACCAGTGATCTCACTCTGTAAGGGAAGGCGAACATCAAGCATTTGTTGCCACGGGGCCACAGTGTGTGTGGGGCATTGGGATTGGGGGTGGGATTTGTTGTAGGAGTTTATGTTCAGGACAGTTTCCACATCATCTCATTGAAAACAAAGCAGTATTATGCAACGCTAATGTTACTCAACCTTAATTTTAGTCTTTCATGTGAACAGCAGGAAAAGGATTGCTCTGTGTGCCAGGGCGTGTGCCCACATACAATAAATACACAACATACAAAGGCCGTTGTATTTTTTATTTTTTTAGAACAGCAACAACTACAACAACAAAAACTCCAAGTCATCTCATTGATGTAGAAAGTGCTTCTGTTGTTGTACTTTCACTTTGTGCATGGACGCTTTTGTGCGAGAGCTCATGTCCCCTAGAACGTACCTTAATGCATTCTTTCTATGTTTGGATGAATACATCTGCCATCCACAATAACATTTGAGTGATGTCCAGTGTGCTGAGTATGATCTGATGTTTAGGGGGATAGGGATAGTCCAGAAATAGAAATGTTTCATGAAAACATCAGAATGGAGAATCATTTCACTGTAAAGGCTAGTTTCATAATTGCCCTGGAGGAAGCCTGGCTTGTCTGTTCCATTTGCTCTCCCTTTTTGCCCTAATTCACTTCTGCAGCTCAAATGTATTTAACCCAATGTCAGCTCTGACTACCCTTGCTCTGTCATTGCAGCCTTTTCTCCTGTCAAGTCAAGTTTGTTGCCACAGAGTTAAGTGTTCTTGTGTTTTTTGTTTGGGAAGTGCTGCTAAGATGTACAGTATATTAGGCAATAATCGTCTTCCCTCTGAATACCAGTCAGGAGGGTGTAGTGTGAACATGAGTAAATAAGGTGTGGTTCCGCTGAGATGCTTTTCAGAGAAAATGAACTGCCCTGACCAATTATTATCTGAGTCATTCTGTTTTTGAGGATTCTCCCAGCAATTGTGTGCAGTGCTGACAGCAGCCCAGTTTCAAAGCCTTTTGTGGCATGACGCTTTGAAATAGACTTGTCACGGCTCACAGCACAACAGAGAATGTTTATATAAGTGGTCAAATATAGTCAGCACATTTTATCATGTTTAACATGAGTCATGATTTCACCAACTCTCTCAGCACAGTGTCAAGGGACATCTCAAAGTGGCCTCTGCTTTCTATTTTCTGAGAAATGGGAATCTACAGCTATGCTAGCAGCTGGTTGTACTTAGCATAGTCACCATTTTTTAGTGTGTTGACATGCTAAGATTTGCTATATAGTACAAAATTGCAAATTGAGACTAATGGAAATTTGGAATTTTGGAACCACTACATAAACATTTTGACATGATGCTAATGTTGACGTTAACGCCAGCACAGCATTCATCATTCCATATACGATGTCCCATACGACTAACCAAACATTATGGCACATACTGTGATAACTCAAGCACAAAATTGAATAACATATTTCATAATATGAATGAACAGCAGTTTCTGACACATGCAGCATTTCACCCTCCATTTTATTATTGCAGAGCCAGCCAGTAATTCCACAGTGGTGTCTCTGCTGACCTAACTTGATGCCAATTTCATTATATACATTTATTGAATATGTAAACAGTACCATGCTTACAATGTAGCATCTTCAGTGATGTAAAAGCCATACACCGTGAGCTTTTAATCACAGGGACTTCCTCACTTGCATACAGATGGACAGGTACAATGATACTGATACAAGGTCTAACATAGGAAGGCAATGTCTGTGTTGTTAAGCATTTATACAGCAAGACTACAGCTAATCTGATGCTGCTTTGTTCCCTTTACATAATCTAAATTAAAAGAATAAAGCAATGCCCAGTTGTTAAATGGCAAATCAAAACCTGTCTCCCCTCAACATGCCAACCCAGCCTAACTCCATCCTAAACACTGGATCAATGAGTAGCCAAATCAATAGGCTTATTAGAGCCGCGGCTGAGTGGCGCACAAAGCCGATTAGCTGAGTCTCCACAGCATGTTGCCTCAGGTTGAAGAGAAACACAGAAAAAGTCACCAGTCACAAGGTCATTGCACCCTGTGGGGCCGTGGGTGTGTGTACTGACTTGGCCCTCACCCTCTCAGCACATATAATTAATAGAATTAAACTGTGGGAAACATTAATCAGCACTTTGTCAGCTCAATTTGATCAATGCACAAATCTCACTGATTTTTTTAAGCTCCCCTTTTGTAACAACTCTGGTAGTACTACTACTACTACTTCTTTTCAGGGACCACTTGAACACCAACTTTTGAAATCAGAATGATGTTTGAGATATACACTTAAAAATAACGTATGTCTAGCTATACTTCATAACTTTGCTATCTGTGAGTAAAATAAGCGTTCATCTGAGACTATTACTGTAAACACCCAAAGCTGAACAGTAGGTGCAAGCCGCTGGCAAGTCTACGGTAGTCAAAGACTGTTTTCTAATCAAAGGTTATGACATGAGCTTGGCTCATTTTTGTTACCCTTTTACCAAAGAACATGTCTGGAAACCTGTACAAAGACACTTGAGACTTTGTGAGTTCTGTCTCTATAGGTGGTGTAAGACTTCATGCATAGAGCGAATGAAAGAGGCTTATTCATGCCTTCAGGGTAATTTCATGATGATGGGAACCAGAGGCAATATAAATCTTTTCAATCAGCAGCTTATAGGCTTTCAGTGACTAACATAACTATTCACTGGTGTATACACTGGATTACTTAACAGTTTATTTTATTACATTCACATGCAGTTATTGATAAGGTTCACTCAGGTCTTAAATACATGGAACAAAAACAAAGAGGTATTTTACACTTGGTGAACATTTGAAAGAAGACGCTGTGGGTTTCATATGAAAACAGAGATGACTGTGCTTGATTGGAAAAGCTACTTTCCCAAGACCTTTACACGTGTGACTACCATCCTAAGACTGAAGATGAATGGGCTGCTCTTTCTCCTTTTCCACAGAGATACAGGCCTTGTGTTTTGATCCCCTACCTTGTGAATGGAAGGCTCTCTGCACCATATTCTCTGTCCTGAAACCCAGTACTAATGGGGGGAGTAGGACTGTGCTGGTTGGCTCTAACCCCCGTCTATACAAAGGCCATCTTTGACTTGGAGGGCTGTAATTATTTGGAGATGGGAGTGGAGCAGAGGCCAGGGGAATATCTGATGACTCAGAGGCTGCGAACGCCACTGTACATGACTGCGTGATTAATGGATGCAGCATCATCATCAGTGGCCTTACCCAAAGGTCTGATCTCATCACCTCACCTCTACTCCTCCTTTCTCTTATATTAGTGTGGAGCAGCCTAGATCCATCTTAAAAAAGACAATGGAACACACATAATTCCCTCTCACTTCAACAAACTTGCCGTGCCATTTTGGGTGGCTTCTTTAAAGCCAGTGAGGTGTGCTGTAGGTAGATATTGTGTTGATATTGATCTGGATCCTTATATCTCGTGTGCTGGCACAGGGTTTATTTGCAGCTGCTGTTACTGGAAATGGATCCCTAGAGCGATGTGGATTCAGTTGATCCAATTAAATGCTGTGAATAATTGATCTGACAGTGAAACTGAGCCCCGTCACATGGGGACAGTGACATCATCATTTAAGGGTTGAAACTGAACTCCTGTGCAGCTGGACTGCCCCGGGCCGTTTGTTCCACAATCAGTCCACTGTATCTTATTACCACCTGTGAAGGACACAAAGCAGACAATGAGGACAGAAGGGGTGGTTACACTGACATTATCATGCTCAGCAAGGCTGCACAAAGACAACGGACAATAGTATCCGGGGCCTGGAAACACATGAGATTGTCACATGTTGCAGTCTGCCAACCTGAACCAACCAAGCTGAGTGAAATGAAGTTCTTATCTGGTTACAGAACTGAAGTTGAAGTAATAAAGTATAAAAGAAAATAATTCTGTCTTTGTTTCCTTGCTCACTGTCCTTATTTTGCTCTCATGTAGGGGCTGTGTGGGCTCTTCTCCATTGCGTGCTACAAAGGCCACTTCCAAACAAGACCTCCATGTGAACCAGATGGACTTTGTGAGGGTCGATTATCTTCCTGGCCATGAAATAAGGTGCAAATAGGAGCCATCTTTGACCTTGGCCTTTGAGGAAGCTCAGATTGTAATATCTAATGAAACCCCTCCAGAGAGGTCTGCTCCTGCCGCACAGCACCTTTTCATCTAGGTCTGCACCACAAATAAGAAAACAAGGTTGTTGAACATCCAACATCTTGTCTGGATTAGACTCAAACCCTTGGGCAAGAATAAGCAGAGATCAACTTTCTATGTCCCCCTTCAGTTTCTCACGGAGGGAGGAAAGGGTACGGGGTCCTGCCTACAGCAGACTCTTGCTGCACATTTTGCTTGGTTGGCATTTCTGATCTGTTCAGAATCCCATGGGCCTGATGAAGGTGTTTGTGAGCGTTTCACCCCTTGTTGCCATTCATTGTGCATCTCTGAGTAATGTTCATATTTGTAAAGTGGACTTACTGCCTGTGTTAAGTTTGGAGACTCAGTAACTGATCCCGATTCAGACCTGACTAGCTTGTCCACAGCATGTTAATGGTTGATGGTTCCAGTCTGACAAGCCTGACGTTGCGTTTTTGTGAGAGGTGGATGTGGTTTGTTTGGTTTTGCCCTTACCAATCATTATCCATCTCCCCAACATCAAAATATGTTTTATTTCTGTAAGTTTCTTACAAGATGTGCAGAAAGAATATAGCCATAAACTCTGACTTGTTGACTTTTCCCTAATGGACACAAAGTGTAGAACTGAGCACAATTCAGAGGTCTTCAATGAGATTAGCAAGTAGCAAAAAATCGGAAGCAGTGGGAATAGGTTAGATTTCACTAATTAACACTTCATATTTCATGTGTTTAATCTGTAAATTAACAGAAACGTATAAATGCCTGTTTGTAATAACATAGAGAAAAGGTTTCCTTACAAACAACAGTTTAGCAATTAGCAGTGTATTTTTGTGTCATGTCTCATTTCGCCTTGCAATTTCAAGGTGACAAGACCATCATCATCAGTCAAATGGTAAAAACGGTGTGTGTCAGTCTCCCAGTTTTCTATTCCAAGAATGAGATATCCAGGATTTTGACTTGGCAAAAAGAACTAAAGACACGTTGACTGACAGAAAGGGAGTGAAAATACCATTGCTGGCAGTTGCATCCAACATAAAATCCACATAAAATCTGATAATAATGTAATCACTTTTCAAAGAACTCGACACAGTTTGTGCTTGGTATCACTTGGTAACAAATATGTAACCAACCAAAAAAAGGTCATTTAGGCTAGCAATAACGCCAAGGCTAACTTGAAATAATGAAATAATGTGTCAACACTCCCAAATCAAATAAATAGATCTTGAAACTCAGCTTTAAATCACACCATTATACAACATTTGTGTGTATATATGACAATAAGCATTTAAAGTTGAACCACTATATACTGCAATTCATGTTATACACTAAATTCTGCAGTACTGGATTGATGTTAAAATGTATTTAGATTGTCTCCCCTCTAGTATAAACTTACAATCTCAAGTGTAAAATAAACTTGATTCGAGTGTGCTTCTTTTTTTTCCCTCTGGCAAAGGGTGGTGAATGCAAACATGACCATGCCCACACATCTCTCCATGAATTGAGATTTGCAGGCAATGAGTGGACTCTGTCAGTTAATTAGACACGGGTGGTGGCCTTACGCTTTCTTTCACCCGGAGGCCAAGTCCAGTTGGAACATTCCCCTCATCCTTCAAGTTGGAGAATATTTCCAACTGCAAAGACCACCAATAAGCTGAGAGTTGGAATGAAATCTTTCGAGCAACACACTGACATGAGCTCGACCTCCCAAGAAAGGTCATGTGGTGTTACCGTGGCAACAGAGAACACCACTGGTATGTTAAAAAGGTAGCAAGGAGGGGAATAGGGGGTGTCTAAACTAAATCCAAGGCTGTGGAATTTCTGTGGGTGGGTGCAAATGCTTGTTGAATATTAAAATATTCTCTCTAAATGAAGTCAGAGTTGCTGTGCCTCTATTCATTACACCAGTCTGATGTTCCATAACCATTAACATCTGTTAAAGCCCAATACGCACCACGACACATCCAGCTCTCTGGACGAGGAAGGTATTTTTAGACATGTACTCATTAGTGCTGAGAGATCATTTGTAATGAAGGACGGGAGAGGAGAAGGAAGCCAATAACACAGTGAAAGATGTTATCCATATTCAAATATCTGTGGAGTGAGTGGATTTAACTGGCGATGAAAAGAGTGGAGGTGAGATGTGAGGGGCAGGCCAATCAAAGATGTTGAGGAGAGCAATGAAATAAAATAGTCAGGGCAAGGTCAAAAAAATTATACAGCACATTATGAATTATCTCAATGCTTCTAGCTCAGCTTCTAAAATATAGACAACATGCAACCTCTAACTAATTATGTCCCCTGGATCAGGATCAGACCTATTGTTTTTGCTGGGATCAACACTCCTCTAATAATTCAACCCTGATTCAAATGAGATCATCAGTTCTATCAGCAAAAGGGGCTATCATTCAAAACCATGCGTGGTGTCGATTAATGGACTCTAGTCATTGAGAACTGTTCAATTATTCCACTCTAATGTGATATATAACCTCCAGTCAACATGTAACATTTTTCCTGTTTTGGTCATACAGCGGTGGTATTGAATAGTGGAAGTGTTATCTGTTTTTCTATAATAGGATTTTGATTTAATTCGCTGTAGGAGGGAAAGTGCCATGCAATCTGTCTCTTTCTCCAGGTAGAAGTTAGATTGGATAAGAATATAGTGCCATTGTCTTACAATGTGAGGACACAAACACAGATGGGGTGATAGACAGCCTGACAACTTCCCTCCTCATTCAGTTCTTACAGAGGGATGTAGCTTAATACAACAGTGCCCCCTGCAGGTCCCACTGTACATAGTAAGTGTTTTAACTTACAAAAGGCCAAATCCAGGTGTTTTTACATATTAAAAACTATTGAGAATATATTGTGCATGTTTGTGCAGTTAACAGATTTACTGAATAGTATATGTCACAAAGAGAAAAATAACTATGGCTTTAAAACAAAAAAACAAACAAATAAAAAATAAGGTAGCAAAAGCCATGCCATCCAAATATGCTTTTGCGTGCCCTGGCCTTTTCCCTGTGAGCTGGCACTGTCACTGGCAAAACAGGAAAACACAATGGAATGATGGAGGCACTCATTTGCCAGAGCAGCCTTTGCTGCCATACAATTAGCAGCAGAACAGTGGGCACACTAAATTACCAAGTGCTACTCTACAGGGAGGCCAACTTGGTCTGTGGCTCCAAAGTGGAGTTGGCCAATTTGGCTGGTGACTTCACTGGCGTGTGAGCACAGTCATTGTCCTCACAGGCAGTCAGCAGATGGGAGACAAACAACCAGGTGCTCAGAAGCACAAATGCTCGTGGAGCAATAATATCCTAATATCATAATTATTAAATCCAGCTCCATCACCAGTGGTGGGCAGTTGACTCAGTTGTCTTTGTAAAGTTATGTTTCATTCTAGTTTTACATTGTTGAATAGTTTTGTATATGAAGGTCAAATTGTCCTACAAAAGAAGGAAACAACTGGGGGACAGAATTATAATAATTTATAATTTATATTTTTTCTTTAATTACTTATTATTCTTATTGTTATTTGGGGAAATCCAACACTCAAATTGCAAGATTGATACCACAAGTCTGTACAGTAAGTAGTCTGGTTTTAAATGTGGTCATTTCACTGATACAGTCCTTTTGTGTTTGCAATTGCTCCGAGCTACAAAGGCTGAAGCTCAGTCATTGGTTTTAATCTTACTTGATCTGTTAGCAGCCTTTAACACTGTCAACCACCATATCCTTCTGTGTTGTCTGTACTTTCCAAACTGGGTATCTCTGGCACAGCTCTCAGCTGGTTAAGGTCCTACCTACAAGGGCAAACCTTCAAGGTATGCTGGCAGGGACAAGTGTCCAACTTTTATTCCCTCTCCACAGTTGTACTGCAAGGCTCTGTCCTTGGTCCTTTTCACATCTCTCTTCTGTTCTACACCACATCCCTAGGTTCAATCATCCGCTCACATGGCTTATCCTACCATTTCAATGCTGATGACACACCACTCTTCCTGTCACACATTTCTACCTGTCTTTGGATGAGAGAGAGACATCTCCAACTCATTCTCTTTAAGACAGAACTCAGGGTCTTTCCAGCCAAACCTTCCCTACGACACAACATCAGCATCAACATAGGATCTTCATAGATAGTCCCCAAGGTCTGCTAGAAACTTAAGTGTCATCACTGATGACAAACTAAACTTTTCTGATCACATCTCCTCCATCTTCTCTGCATGCAGAAACGCCCTCTGCAATATACGAAATGTCAGACCCTACTTTTTGGAATATTACACCCAACACCTTGTGCAGGTGGTAGTCATATCCCGTCTTGACTACTGTAAGACCCTACTAACACGACACCCAACATGTGCAATCAAGCCTTTACAGATGATCCAAAATACACAAGCATGTCTCATTTTAGATCACTCTCATTACAATGGCTGCCCACACCAGGTTTAAAGCTCTGACACCTGCCTAGAGAGTAATCAATTCAAATGCGCCTTCCTACAGTCCCTCTCACTCACTACATCCACCAAACGCAAAAGATCCCAGGCAAAGCTCTTTAGCACAATTGTCCCACAATGGTGGAATGAGCTAAAGTCTGCACGCTCGGCTACCTTGCTCACAATATTAAAAAAGCTGTTGAACACAGAACTCTTCTTCTTCTTCTTCTTCTTTTTGTGTTCCTAAAATAAAATTTAACTGTCACAATATGTGGAATGTTTTCTCTTATAGCATTTTACCTTCAAATGTTTTTGCTTGCTTTTGACCTCAATTGTATATCGCTTTGCATTTGGCAAATGACTAAATGTAAAGTTAAGTGGGTAGCTGGATCCCTTTAGTTTACCTTAGCATAAAACAGACTGAAACAGCTTTCATGACTGTTCAAAAGCACCTACTGTAGTTTCAATCGTATCTACTTCACAGCAAGAAAGTGAAAATTCACAAAATGCTGACCTACACTTGCATTATTTAGGCTTCAAATTGGTTTCCACTGGATCACATCAAAGTTGAAATTAATCAATAGAGATTTCATCATGCGCTGGGCTGTCGCAAACAGGATGCTGAGCTAATCTTATAGAGGAGAGTACGCAAGCAGTGGTCCTTGAAATATTATGGCGATGTGATGTCAGTAATCAATAGATATCTATTGATTACAACATCTTCCACCCAAGAAAAAAGGTGCTCGCATTTCCCACTCATGCTGCTATATGTCCTTCACTGGACATAATGTACAGCATGAAATAAGCTCTTAGGAACAGCATTATCTGTAATGTTCTCAGCAGAATGACATGACTTCAATGACAAAGCACAGCATGCGCTCATAGGCAAAAAACAGTCAATAGTGCTTAGAGACCTTGATGGTGAGTGTGATTCAGACCACAGGGTGTTGATTTCTGGGAAAATGGCTCAGGAGTCAGGAAGTACAGAGACAGATGGCTACATGGTGCACCTATTCCCCCATGACGCTCCACACAACAACAACAAATTCATTTATGAGATGGCACTGACTGTAATGCCACTAATTTGGGTCTGATGAAGAACACAGGAGCCAGCGATGGGGACTTTCAACCATCCCTAAAAGGATCTTTGAGAGCCCAGATGTGCTGTGCATTGAATTTGATTCAGCTATTTCTATCCCTAGAGGAGGTTTTTCAGAAGACATCTTATCAGGTTATATACAGCGTGTAGAGAAATGCTTCGAGTGATTGAACAGTGTTAGTACACCAGCAGCAACTATATCAGCTTTAAAAACTCATGATTACATCTAGGAGAAAAAAAAACCTGGACCAAGATGAGTGACCTGAATCATACATTAACAACATATTAAGATCAGACGAGCAAATAGGTAACTCACTTTCTGGCTGGTTGGTTTGGTGAACACTGACACATTGGATTTTGCCTCGCAAAGGATTTTACTGGTATTGATTTTTTGGCAAGAATGAGACAGAATAGGGTTTTTTCCAGTAAGGATCCGTACAGGTGAAGATCATCTCTAGATATATCACGGTTCTGTATGTATTAAACAAATTTCTGTCAAAGTTAAAAAAGAGATTTGTGATTCTCAAAGGAGAAATCCTAATGATTTTGGTAATCCCCTGATTTTCTTTATAGTACATGCACAGGAGCACTCAACATTTATCATTCTGAGTGAAACTGTAGAGAACTGCTTTGCAGTGTGATTTGATTCACGCATTTATGTCCCCCTCAGGATTCCCATCGCTGTAATTGGTGCTGATAAGCAAATGTTAGCATGCTAATATATTAAACTAAGATGGTTAGCATTGCAAACATGACACCTACTTAGCATCATCATGTTAACATTATCACCACGAGCACTAAAGTACACTGGCATTAGCATTTAGCTCAAGCACAGCCTACTAGGCTGTGAATTATTAATCTTTTATATGCTTTGCTTTCTTCATTCTGATTGAATTTAAACATTCACAAAGTAGAAGGATTTATTTTATTAGTAAAAGGATGGAGGAACTGTATGTGAATGATGGAAGCTGATTATATATTTAACATGTTAAAGCAAAACATACATATGAGACCCAACACACTTCATGTGAGGCTCCTACCAAGAAAGGATAAATCCAAATAAAGATGAAACTGTACCTAATAAAATACATATTAACTTCATCTTTGAAATATACAACCTGAAGTGACCTTTTACTTAAATGAGAACAACCCACTCAGGCAGAAAAGAGGTTTAACATCCCTCAAACATAAGACAGCAGGCTGATTGCAGAGAAAGAGGCAGAGTGTGTCTGCTTTTAGACGCTGTGTTGGCTCGAGTGAAACCAAACTGGACACAAATCATCTGGAGCACCATCCAGAGGGGTGGGCGTGTGGGTGGATGGGAAGGCAGAGCAGATAAAACGAATCCTAAAAAGCTCCTGGCAGCTGAATAAAACAGCCCCAAAGGCTGTCTGTCATGGCATGGTGTTCAAGCGTTGGCCCCCTCTTTCTGTTTCAGGCTTTGTTCATGTCCTGTTTTCCCAGTTCTTTCATCTCCCTCCCTACCCTCTGCCGTAGGTGCCTGCGTAATTACTACTGACACAAAGAGGAAGAGGCAAACATGAATCTGCAAACATTACAAAAGTAATTAATTCCTGTCGATTCACTCGATCTTTAAATTCGTCTGCCAGTTTGATGAGCTTGTCTTTTTCTCTCGTGTGCTCTAGGCTCAATTTATCACCACTGCCATCACACTACCTGAATCTATTGTCTCTTATCATTTAAATTATGCAATGCAGTCACCTTTCTTGATCCTGCCAATGCTGATAATTCTAGTTTCTAGGCTACAAACACGTCACTGCATAGCCTTTAATGGTACATGCAGGATGGATTCTGTCTCACGGTTTTGTTCAGCAGGGGCAGGTGTAAAAGTAGATGCCTCCTAAAAGCAAATAAAACTGTTACTCCACAGTCTTCCAGATAACTGCCTGTTGCTTATTTAACACTGTTGTGACATATTTATGAAGGTAATGAGGACGATGTTTAGACGTCTCCGTCCTTGATTTGGAACCATCCTTCTCGCAGTAAACAACATTAGTGTAGGTGGTTGCATTGGTTACATATTGTAACCTTAATCTCTTATACCAGTCATGGATAAAGGCAAAACTCTGACACCAAGTGTGCAGTTTATATTTCTATTTTTGAATGACACTTTTTTCGTCTCTTTCGTTGCACTGCCTCTTAAGAAATGCACTCTAACATCATGATTGCATCACTTCACATCTTTCTGTGGGCACAAAATCGCAACAACAGCTGGGCTGTCAGAAGGTGTCATTTTTGCTAAAGAAAACAGGGGAATAACTAGCTGCAGAAGTTTCTTAGGCTCCTTCTGACACATTGCCGGCTCCCCTGCTGCTCCGCAATGAACTGCTGAACTCCAGATGGGGCTGATTCTTTGACTTATTAAAGATTTACCAGGAGAGTCTGCCATCATGGCCTTGACCTTCAAAGCTCCAAGGTGGGGCTGCGACTGCACAAAGATAGAGAGCGTTTGGGGATTTGAGGGAGCAGGAGGTTGACAAACGACTTTGCTGGCTTTGCCGGGTGACAGTGTTGGCAGGCTGTCAACGGAGAGAATGCTACATCATTTGTAGTAAATTACCAGCCCACACACAATGACACGATGCAGAGAAAGGCAAGTTCTTCTGACAGCTCCTTCAGCTGCCATGCAGAGCACACATCTGCCAAGAAAAGCACACACACACACATACACACATTGTTTTTACCCACATGTACCAGTAAAACTAACAAAACAAACTCCAACACAGTATAATACATGTAAATGTATGAATTGATCTTTACTGTATGTATTGATAACGATCTGGGAAGTTAATTGAAACTTTTATTATTGTTTGTACTTTTCCTTTTTGTCCTTCCTCTCACTCTCTGTGCACACACTGTATATAATTATTGATACCACTACTTGTCATGAACGTTGTCTAATCTCTGCATCTTTCTCTCACAGTCTATCTTCAGCCTCAGAGCTGTATGTTTCCAATGTGCAGGTATTGTCCCTATCAACCTGCCCAGTGTCTTTTTTTCTGTTGTTGATGTTGCTGGAGTGCCTGAAGAAAAAGCTATCCAGTAGTAAAAATCAGCTATAGATAACCAAAAATGAAGTCATGTTAAACTGTTATTTCTTATATACCCTTGGGAGACTATTGTTTGTCTGTTGGTATTTTTGGATGTGACATTCAACATTGTAATATGTGAACATATATTTAGCTGATGTTGAGCAACGTTTGGCAAATCAAGTACAGTAAAAAGAACTCAAGGGAGGATGTTATGTAGGCATCATGGAGAGGATCTCATCTCTTTTACTGACTGGAGCTGAATCATGGGTTCTGAGTAAACACTGACTGTTTGTGTCTAAAATTAGTGCTCAGATACCAAGATTGCATTTGATTATAATGGCAACTAACAACAATTTTTTTTGTCCCGTTCCTTCTGAAGAAATTTGTTGTCATTCATTTATGAAAAATAAGCTTTAAGAAGGCGTCACCACACATCTTTATCACTGTTTTTATCACTTTGAGTTGCCTCTGACACACTCTAAACAATAAGCTTCACAGCTTTTAATTAGGGTGGCCTTGTAAGCAGGATGTGATTAAAATATCTGCAAGGGTGTACTTCAGAAACTTTCTTTTTTTATATACTGTATATAAAACACGAACCAGTAAAATTACAATTTGTAAAACTATCTGACCATTAATGAGCTAAAAAGACACTGAAATAATCTTTATTTATCAATACTGACTAGAACAGCTATCAGATTGGCAAAATCATATTATAATGGAAGTCACATGGTGCAAACTAGATTTAGAAGTCCTCTAAATAATTGTAATATAGTATTGAAATTAATGGAAACCAAGTGAAAATGAGAATAATTTGTAAGATCTAAAACTCAGTAACAATATAAGGTTTGCCTGTTGCCTGTTTAGCAACACTGGCAGTGTTTCTTGAGTGGAGTGGACAGTGGCAGGATGTGGTTCTGGAGAGGTGGAAAGTCCAAAGTAAAAGCCAAGTGGGCTGGCGAAGCACAGCATGTGGTCATGCTCCAGTTTAGTGCATGAGTTCACCAGAGGTTAACAGAACCTGATGGAATATATGTAGAGGCAGAGAACAAAACAAAAGCATTTTTGTTTTGTCGTTACAGAAAGGCCGGTTTATAAAACATACGGAACAGAACAAATTCTGGTTGCTGCTTCTGCAATGAGGTTACGCACAGAGTAATCGTTTGCTCTGACTTTGGGGACTTTGGGAAGACACTCTGCTGCTGAGTTTCTGACTGGTGAGTTCATTTTACCCCCAGCTACATGGTCCAGGCCACAGACTAGAGCACCGCTTCAGTGCCCACACTGCTCTCAGAGGAAGTGACCTCAATACATCCAATAACCCTGCTCGCACAAGCGCGACAGCTGTGGAAGATTGGAAACTCACCAGGTTTCTTATCTGAGATACTGCCAAAATGAGAGAGTGGGGGTTTTTGTTTTGTTTTTTTGACAAGTGTAAATGTCATGGGAACAATAATTCAAAGTTTCCTCATGACTGATTGATATCTAAATGACATCCTCAAAAAAATAGAAAAATAGCACCTAAAAAATTACCTAAATGGACTGAATTTCTACCAGCACATAAGAGGCATACTTTGGGTGTGTTATATATTTTGGGCATAAAATGGAATATAAAATGTAGTAGTTTAAAGCCGGATACACGCTGAAAATTAATCAAATGACAATGTGACGAGCATGGCTCATAGTGACAAACCCAGAGTTATTACCAACTCTGCAGTTCTCTTCAGCGCTATAGAGTGTTTTAATGTCTTTTAGCTTGTTGCTTCTGCTTTCACTCAGTGATCTCATCAACGTCACTTATTGTACAGCTGCAGCAGGGAGCTGTTTTCAGTCAAACACTGCAATAATGATGGGACAAAGAAACTGAATGCTATCTGCCGTAAACAGCAACTAGCTAGTGATCACATTTAGCACATAAGGACCTAAAAATTCCTTGGGAGTTTGTGAACATATATTTGTCAGATCACAAGTGCAGACAAATGCTAAGACTCTTCTGTGTCTGCATGATGTGTAAATAACCAGCTATTAGCTAATACAGTATATTCCTCATAAATTTTGTAAGATGATAATGCAGATAATCAGTGCTGTTTTTTAATTGTCTTTCCCTCAACTAGCCAAAAAAATAAAAAATAATAGTGAAGTTTTAACTTAAAATATAAAATCCAGAAGGCATCTGGGACTTTATATTCCAGATCTGAGGAGAATATAAATATGCAAGGTCCAAAATCTCTTATGTTTACTACAGGGATGTAAATGTAATCCTGGATTTACAAGCTGTTTATTTCAGCTGATTTTCTCTTCTTTAGTTTCTTCATTGTCAGATTTTTACAGGGAATCTAAAAGGGTTATTCAGTCTAAATGAAAAGCAGTCAAGTTGTTGGTACTATGCACAGGCACTAAGCCAGTGTGAGGAGGGGCTTTGCAGTTTGGCGATTGTTGGGTTAACATACTGAACTGCAGGACCTGATTTGTGTTGATTACTGGGGTCTATGCGACTGTGTGCACCGTGTCCAGGTGATTGTGTGGGATCCTGCATTTGGCACTTGTTACTGTTTCTACAGAGATGCTAATCATGCAGCATGCGCCGGAGGCATGATTAAATGTCAGACAGCTCCCTCTGTTTTGGCCCTCTCACTGTGAATAAACCTCTCACCCACAGGCTGAGGAGGCTGAGGAGTGTGCAGACACACTCTGAACTGCAAGAGCTATGCAGAGCCACAGCTCCCCCTACAGGTCACTCTACAAAAGACGACAACAACAATCTGGTCAGCAAGTAAATTTGTTTTTGGCCATATATATTAATGGTACCTACAGGTAAGAAGCTTTCAAAGAAAATAACATCATATCTAAGAACATCACATTGAGGTGACCCAGTTGTGTTTTAGGGGCCTTTTTTGCATCTTGCACTGGGCGTTTTCTTAAACAGGATCCTGAATCAGTATATTGTGTATTTAACACACAGCTTAAAACACCAAGAATGATTAAGAATAAAACACTGGACTATTCCCAAGTGGAGTTTTATTCTTGAGCAATCTGCTCAAGAAGAGTATCAGACTACCAACTAAAATGTTTTGGGTTTTTTTGTTTTATGACTTTTGAGTATTTCAGAAAAACCTGGGCTCTTTCTTTTTGTGGAAGAATACCAACAAATTCACATTGTCTACATCTGTAACAAGTTTACAAAAAGAGCTAAAAAGCAGGCTGAGCTAAACTAAGAGTTCAGTTACCGTCTTCATCTTGTATCGTCCTGTACACGTATGTGACAAACTTTATAACACGGAACAAAAAAAGAATAACACAAAAAACAAGAATGTATGAATGATTTTATTTGAGCATCATAAATCTGATTATCTCTCCCCACTGAAGATTACCAGCACCTTTGAGCTTACAAAACATGGCAGACGCAAGTGAAGACAAGAGTAAATGGCAGTGTGCTCATATATTATGAAAAGATGATGAAATATCGATGTAAAGGACATATAAATGAACAGTAAATGTATTAAAAACAGACCACTGTCCAAACATATCTATGGAGTACAATAAAATACATGGTCATCTGGATTATAAATTTTTTTCTTTGTCAGACAGTCCTGCTGCCACGCCGCACAATGTCTTGAACGTTGAGTATGCGTTTGAACTCTTTCAGTTCAGTCTTGAGCTTGCTTGCTTCAGGTCGATCTTCTGGCTTCACACTCAACATTGACCTTATCATGCTGCACTGTAACATTAAAGAATAAAGAACAGTGATACTTAGCTCAAGACTCCAACCAAGAAAACTCAACATTATTTCTGGATCTCCACTCCACAATATTTCTGACAAAAGTAAATAATTTTAAACTTTCTTGAAAGGATAAGGAAGATAAATGTAACAAAAGCAGGCTATGCCGGCTTCACACCTGTTCTGGTGAACATAGCCAGAACTATTATAGTGCATGTATGTTAATAAAATGTTGATGTACCTCTTGAAGAAAATGGCGTGAAAACTTTGCGGGAAATATCTGTCTTCTGATGTCGTCCCAAAGCTGAAATTCATCAGTAATAAAAAGGAAAATAAATAAATGAAATACATAACTACCTCGACACATCTGATAGCTTGTTCAGTAATGTTCTGCAGAACCTTAAAGTCTGGGTAAAGTAAAATCACTGATTTGTTTCTAAACACATTTAGAGTAAATGCCTGAGTATGTCTGTCTTTTAACTTATAGAGATATATAGAGAGATATAGAGATATTCTCTACAAACTAATTTTGGATTGTGCAGAACAACTCACCTTAGCTCTTTCATGAACAGTGGAGATATACCAAAGAAGTTCAAAGTATATTAGTCCTAAAGGAAAGATATCAACCTTTCGGTCATAAGTCTTCTCACTTTCCTGTTTTAAAGAAGCATACAGAATTAACAAGAGACATGAGAGAGTGAAGTGAATGTTTCTCTTTAATCACCTCATTCAACATTAGCATGTAGTCACTGTAACCAATTCAATTGTTAATGAAGCCATTAACAAGTTTTTGCCTTCAAGTCACACCTGAGTTATCTATCAGCATTGAACTGTACTTAAGGGATAATCAGGATAATCATGGCAGAACTGGCCTCTTGTGGACTTGAGGTCATTGTCCAAGAAAAACTCCAGTGCTCACATTTCAGTGAAGGAAGAGAGAGGCCTTAAACTTTCCCGCAGCTAAATATGGTGGTAGGAGCATAATGCTATGGGGCTGTTCTAGTGCTTCAGGCATAGGGAACCTTGTTCAGGTGCATGGAATAATGAAGAAAGAACATTATGTTGACCTGTAGCGACCTGAAGCAGATATCTTAGTTGATTCAAAACTTTTTGGGACATCAAAATCAAGGATCCTATTAAGAAACTGTGCTCCAGGTTAACATCCAGGCTCAAAAATTATGAGCTGAAACAATTTCCCACCGAAGAATGGACTATAATCCGTCGAGCAACATGTGCCAAACTAGTTAGTATCTACCATAAGAGCATGTTATCAATTGTGAGTCAGAAAAGTTACACTTATGACCATTTTTCTGAGGACTAATAATTTTGGCCTTTTTACTTTTGTTATGTTTTGCTATTTTTCCAATTCACTTCATCAGTAAAATACAGTTTCTTAATCAAAATTAGTGGAGATTTGTCTTTGGTTTTTTTTTGGAAGCAGTTAAACTATAAACACTTTCAGTTATGGTCATTTCTGTGAAAAGGTTAAAGGTTTTGTTATCTAACCTGCTCAGGGGCCATGTACCATGGGCTTCCTTTATTCAGTGTTCTCTCCAGGTTCTCGTCACTGTGATCATTCTCGGTAGTGACCAGACCAAAGTCTCCAATCTTCACTTCTCTGTCCCGTCCAAACAGGATGTTGGCAGGCTAACCAGAAAAAAAACAAACAGGCAGCTTTTATGATTATCACTGGTGTACAGTAATAAATAATCTTATCTCAGGGTATTTGTGGAGTTAGCAAAGTTACTATAGACCATAAAACTGAAACAACAACACTGAAAGAGTTTTAATGTTTGATTGAAGCAGCTAAAGGTGTAAAAGGAACGTAGACATTTTATTTTTATTTATGATAGTAGAGATACAAACAGGAAATTGTGAGTGAAAGAGAGGGGATATGAAAAATGTTCCATAGCCAGGAATCAGGCCATGGATGTGGTATACTGTACACCTTCACCACTGGCTATTGGTATGCTCCTAAAACTATATATCATCATAACATTGTTTTTAGTACTTTCAGTACTTCTAAAGAGCACAAAACGGTTCTTGATAATTAAAAATGTAACCAAAACACACTTGGTCTGGGCACTGTCCACAATTATGTAAGTCTGGTAATGTGTGTACTTGCAGAACTTGCAATAAGCAGCATGTACAGTATGTAGGCTTCACATCTGTCATCAGTCCACGATAGTTTCATAAGACTTTTTACAACCTTCAGATAGAGTACTCTAAACTTAGTCCCACCTTAAGGTCTCTGTGGATGAACTTCTTAGAATGAATGTATTCAACTCCTCTGACTATTTGCTGAAAAATGGCCAGACTTTCTTCTCTTCTCTTGGAGTTTCGCAGAGATGTCTCTACACTGTTCTTCTCATCTATCCAATGTCTAAGTGTTTTGGTGTCACACAAGTCCATCTGAATATAGAGGTACTTTGCAGAAGAACTGTCTGACCTAGAAAGTTCAGAAAAGAAAAAAATGGTGAAATACACAGTACTTGGGTAAAAAAGAACTTAAGTGGGTAAATGAGTGTCAAATACTGAGAAGTGCTGCCACTGTCATCTGAACTGTCCAGTTGGCAGCCTGTGTCTTCCATCCAACAAGAGTAATAGCGAATGATGTTACAGTGGTTAAGCTCTGACAATGCCTCCACCTCTCGTAGAGCCTTTCCAGTCCTAAAGATGAGAAAACTGGTTAAGCCAAACGGTCAAATTTGTGCAACATCGGTAACTGATAAAATGTCAAATTAATGTTAATTAATTCAATCACCATTAAATACTCAACTTACTCTTTACAGGTGACAATCTTTATGGCATAACACTTTTTCAGCAGTTTATGTCTTGCCATGTAAACATGACCAAATGATCCTTTGCCTAGGAGCTTTATGGAGTCAAACTCTGTTTTGTTTCTGTTGAAACAAAACAAATGTATCTTATTTAATATCAATGTTAAGATTGACAAATACACAAACCTAACACCATAATAAATACAGTATCATGGTAATATTACAATGTAATGTTCAATGTAAATTTTCAATACCTTAATATTTCTGTGTTTACTGTACAGTTTGCTGTATTCATCCCTTCAGAAATCACTGCATCCTTTATGTACAAAATATAAATCACAATTTAGAGCTTATATTGTAGAAAAAACTACAAAAAAAAGAAACCTTGCTGAATTGACAGAAATTTTGGAAATTTGCTGCAATTAAAACAAGTTATGAAAAAAGTTTTTCCAGTCTCATCTACACTGAAGATTAGAAAAGTGATATCAGACCTGTGTCTCGGGAGGGTTCGACAAATCACCAGACTCCCTTGGAGAATAAAAAGGACATTATAGAAGAGATATATCATACATGATTATATTAAGCACTGGCCATCAATCAGTGTCTTACAGTCTGGTTTGTGGTACTTACAGGACATGTGGTTCCACATCTTCAGATACAGTTGAACAGGAGGACACCTGAAACATAAAGTAAGCTGGAGTTTTCAGATTGACTTGGTCTGTGTATGCCATAATAAGGAATTTCAAAATAAAAAGCTCAGTTGTTGTGAGTAGATTTTAGTCCTCTAGGGCAGCTAGCCTAATAACCTTCTTAAAGCTTCAGAAAAAGATGCGAATGCTGACAGACTAATGTAAAAAAGTTATTAAAATAAATTTTAAAAACAGCAAACGTTAAATACCTTAGCTGCTTCTTCGTTAGTGTTGCTCTTTGTTGTTCCAGGAGCAACTGGGTACTCCTCATCACCAACCAGAGGGCTACAACATCTGACATAAAAATAAAACCTTTATTTGATACTTTTTAATTGATAAATTAACAAAAAACATTGAATGAAGGTGCAGTGCAGAGACGTACGGTGTAGTAATTCTTGATTTCAGTCTTGATGTCATCTGACCATGTTCACTGAGTAAACTCGGCTTTGGCTTAGTGATACTTTTCTGACAAACAGATGCAACGGGACATTTTTCTGTCTAAAAATAAAACAACAATATAAACAACAAATTACAGGACAAATATACCACTCTATAAAACATGCTCTGTATATATTATTTCAAAATTTAATTCAAAATCCACCATGCATCACAGTCTTACCTCTGGTCTCTGATTTTCCTTTTCACTCAGACTTCTCAGGGCATTTCTGGCTGCACTCTCCTTGGCTTTCTTTATGTTCTCCCCCACACCAATGGGAAAGTGTTGACCATTGACCACGGCTCTCAGGATGAATCTGATGATAATTTTGTATAACCATATATATCAGTTTCCTACATACGTTATTAGACAATGATTTTTTTTATGATTTAAGATCAGCTTTATTAACTCTAGACATTCTAATATCAGTGTACACAGGACATAATAGTCTGACACCTCACAGGTGTCCACGGTGTACCCTGCCTCTCGCCCAGTGAGACCTGGGACAGTACCAGTACCATCTTGTAACAGCTTTTAGGATAATGGATCCTTAACAATAAAGCCAAAATGTGCTCATTCAAGGCAGGGGAGCAAATCTGACTACGAGTCCAAAGGTGAGACTTTAGTTTCCGAATGTCGGTTTATTCCTGTGGCAAATTAATTGTGCATTACAATATTGTCTGCATTTTCCTAAACGTCTTTATTTATGTATTTATTTATTTTATAGAAAACATGCTGGATGGACACTTTCGAGTACCGACACGGTTTTAACCCACCTGGTACCGGAATCTGATTCCTTCGGAACACCCTCCTCATATTTCAGCTCTGATCCTGTTCTCCGTGCATGCTCCTTTAGTTTCGCAACGTACTTTTTTCTTCCCATTGCGAATCATGAGAAGCAACACTGCAGCAGTTTAACATTTAAATTTCGCTGGCATTTTAGTCAAATACAGCGGAGATGACGACTCTGGCCTCTGACGCTTCCTGTCTAATGAGATATTGCGTTAACTGTACAGCCATCATGTGGTGTGGAGGTTAAATGCAATCATGGCGCAACTACTGGAAAAATATTTTTGATGTTCCCCAAGTTCCAGATTCAGATATGAAATGCATAAAGTGTTTTATAAACCAAAGCATCGTAGTGCGGGGAGTTTTAGACACAAACCAGAACACATATCTTTTATTTCAGAAAGAAATCACATATCTTAGATGCACTTCAAAGTATTACCAAGCTTCCACTTTCTTCTAGATGGAGGCATCTGGTTATTGTATTATACTAAATTATGACAAATTGTTTTTAGCAGTAAAATTTAAAAAGTAACAGAATAAAATCATAAAAAATAAAACTCATATCAAGCCCACAAAGGTACGCTCCACTAAAATATATCTATAAATAATTCAGTCAAATAAAACAGTGAACAGCTTGAGGGCAATAGTTGCAGTCTGCTTCCACAGCAAGCAAAACATGACCACAAACTTCAAACAACTGTCATAAGGCACAAGTGCGCATCTGCGTGAAAGGGTAAGGGTCGAAGTGCTATGTAAGTGAGGTACATTAACAATTTCCTACAAGATCAGACAACATAACAGAACATCACATTATTTCATTATATGACAGGCATTAGAAGAAACAGATTTCCATAATCTCATATGACTCATGACAAACTCTTGAGATATGTTTGTTGTACATTGATTGTCATTGTCATGACATTGTTGATGCACTGGCAAACTTCAAATACTAAACATATATTAAGATAAACAGTAAAGTTGTGTCTCATCTGCTTTTTATGTCTGTTACATACTATAATGTGCTGTTATTTGTTCATCATTGGTATAGACTCATGTAATTCTGTAACTTTGTAAATGTAAGTCACTGGTCAAATTGTATGTATGAATTGAAACTGTATCTGAGAAACTCACCACTACTCTTTCGTGGCCAATAGAGAGTTTCCAAGAGAGTTCAAAATATATCAAGCCCAAAGCAAATATGTTCATAGGTGTGATTATAGGTGGTCTCATTTTTCTGTAATAAAGTAAAAACATGATATTCACAAGTGGCAATTCAGTAGTCTAATTTGTCCTGTACAGTTATGAGGTAAATGAGTTGCAGCCGCTTCATCTAATCACTCATTACATTTGCAGTAACTTTGAAGCTAAGCTGTACACACCGCAGCTATCACTAAAATACCTAAGATAAAGAGCACAAAGGAAAAGGTCCAATTATTTAAACATACAAGAAAATTTTACACATGTACTGTTGTAATAAACTGACAAGGCAATTTCCAGACATTTAGGAACAGGCTGTTAATGTCCCAGTTCCAGACTGACTCATCTTCTTGTCTTTTTTTAAAAGTATCCTTACTTTACTTTAAGGGCAGAAACTTCAGCACAGTTCTTTAAATGTCTTTAAATTCAGATGAACGTTGTATAACACAATAAGAACAAGTCTGGTAAAGCAGCAAGTCTGCAAGTGTTGGATGCTGGGAAGTTTAAGGGCTATGACAAGAACTAGTAAGTATGCTTGCAGTACACTTAAGTACTAATAACTGATATATACTGAAATCGGTTTTTAAAAAGCCACATATTAAAAATAATACAGAATAATAAATGCTAATGTGAACATAAACCATCTCACTTGTTCAGGAGCCATGTAAAATGAGGTTCCTGTATTTGTTTTGTCCATCATGTTTTTATTATTAGCAGGATTCTCAGCACTGACCAGACCAAATCCCCCAATCTTAACAGCTCCATCGCATCTGAACATGATGTTGACAGGTTAACAAGAGGAAAGCAAAGTCAACAATAACTGTAAATACAAAATCAATCAAAAACATTTTGATTACAAGAGAAAAAATCTGACTTCAACAACATTCTAACAGTCAATAATAAATCCCAGTACGCAGTGAGACATTAACTGCACATAGATTTTCAAAATATAAAGAGTAAATATACAGTATATGAGTAAAAATCCAAGATAGTGGGTCAACTTTGTGTCACCTTTAGATCCCTGTGGATGAGATCTTTGGAGTGAATGTACTCGTCTCCACAGACTATTTGTTGAGCAATTTATTGATCAGAGGCTGAAATCTGTTGAAAAAAATGTTAAAATCATTGGCCCGATCCACAGTCCTCTTAGTCACCTGGCTGCTGGTCATGTAAACCGCAACAGTTCTAATGCCTCTGCACACCTCCCTGGCTTTCTTCTGGTGAAGTTTGCTCCAGTTTCCTCCTGTAAGCCTGAACCAGAGGTATACAGTATACTGTGGGAAGAGGTGTACCAGGTTGTGGTCTGACCTGCCAAGAGGAGGAAGGGCAGTGAAACTGTAAGTCTCTTTACAATTAGCATACAGGTCCTTTCCCATTGAAGCCATAGACATCAGAGAAGTTTTGTCCCTGCAGTCTTTATTTCATCCACTTTCAGTTGCTGCTTGTTTGTGTGTCTTTATGCCTTCAGTAACTGAAAAGCACTTGTTATAGGGTTGAAATCTTTGCCATTGAACAATATTCAATTTCGTTGTCTTTTTAAACTCTTGAGTTGCTTTTGCAGTATGTTTAGGGTCATCATACCTCTGTACTGTGAAGCACTGTCCTATCAGCTTTGTAGCATTTAGCTGAATATGAGCAGAGGGTATAGAGACCTATACACCTCAGAATACATCTTGGTACTTCTGCCAGAAGTCACATCCCCAATAAACACCAGTGAGCCTGTTCCACTGGCGGCCATACATGCTCATGCCATAATACTGCCTCCATTATGTTTAACACATGATCTGTGCTTTGGATCATGAGCTGTTCCTTTCCTTCGTCATACTTTTCTCCTCCCATCAAGTTAATCTTAGCTTAATTGTCCAAAGAATCTGATTCCAGATTCCAACATAGCAGGATTTTTTTAGATGTTTTCTTGCAAATTTAATATGTCTTTCCTGTACTTAAATGTTACCAGTAGTTTGCGCCTTGTTGTAAAGTCTCTGTAATTCCTAAATGGTAAATTCCATATTTATCATCTTAGAATTAAGCTGAAAGTCTGCACTTTGATCACATCTTGATTGTTTTATTCCAAATCCATTGTGGTGGTTTATAAACGCTAAATCATAATAATAACGACATACTTTATTGATCCCCTTGGGAAAATTGTTGTTAAAACTCTGTCATTGCCCAAATACTTCTGGACCTAACTATAGATGCAATATAAATACTGTACTTCTCCCAGAACACCATTATTTTATTTTTTATGTAGCATATTCAGTACAAATATACATTTAGCCATTTCCATGTCTCCCTGTTACATGATTATTTAGAACAAAAGCCACACAAGTGTGAATTAAAAGCTACTTACAAAACAATGTTATTTCATGATTCATTCATTCATTAAAAGCTAATAAAAGTGCTGCCCCCTTCTTTCATTGTTCATTCATTGCTGTGTTAATGATTTAACGGTTTATTTGTTGAACTGTCTTTGAGCGAAACATAACCACAAACCGCCGTCCAGCATCACAAGGCGTGAGAGAGCTTCTTGGTGAACATAAAGAATTAAGTGCTTTATAAAAGTCTCAGGTTAAAGTGCAGAACAAAAATTATTTGCTGCCAAATCAGACAACATACTATCAACTCATTTCATTATACTACAAAGAAACAGATTTCCATAATTTCATATGAAAATATGTCTCATGACAAACTCTTATGATACTCAGACAGTGACATTTTCCTGACGCATATTTTGACGAGTGCACTTTTTTAGCTCTGCCTTCAGAGTACTTGCTTCAGGTCGGTCCTTTGGCTTCTCACATAGCATCAACTTAATAATTTGGCTCTGAAAAAGAAACAAAAATGTAAACAGTTAATGTGAACTCTGTACCAACTCTTTGTACTGCTGTCTTACTGTAAGATTTATAAAGCTCAGCTCCTCAGTATTTCTCACATACTATACACTTAAGTCAATTAAAAGACCATAATTAATAAAATACATTTTTTAATTAAGTACTGTAATTCAGTACAGTTCTGAGGTACATGTACTGCAGTATCTCCATTTTATGTTATTTGCAATCCACTACAATGCAGAGAGAAAATATGTACTTATTACTTTTATGGATTAACCATGTGTCTGCTGCTGTTTTTGTTTGACATCAAGTCTCTAAAGTAACATAGATCTTTTCTATTCATTTCTTTGCCATCTTTAACACCTTTAAGAGTTTGTCAAAGAAATGTTCTTTGGTGCTCTACTTTACAATTAAAAATGTTTGTGCTTAGTACTTCAAGAATGTGTTTTTCTGCCACCTCTGCCAGTCTGCCAAACTGTACAAATGCCTAGATTTCAGCCTTATTGTTGGTGACTGTCACAATTGACTGGCTCCCAGTGTGAAACATTCATTGATGCAGAATCAGTTTGGGTACAAGAATATGACAATTTACCTCTTGGAGAAAAGTCCCTGAAAACTCTCTGGGAAACCTCTGACATCTTGCATCCTCCCAAATCTGGTAATTATTCAGAAATCAAAAGTAAAATAAACAAAAATTCTAATTATGTTGTTGCACTGTTGAATTTGAAGATACATTTAAAATTTTAAATTTCAAACATAACATTAAGATTAACAATCATTTTTTGTCTTATCTGCTATTTATGTTGTGTTTGGTATATACTATACTGGAAAGAAATCAACTACTTGTGTAGAGTTATATTTGTGTATCATTAATACACAAATAACAGCGTATGTAATACAGTCACTACATAAATGCTTGTCATTTGTGAAACAATAAAAAAAACACAGTGTCGCATTTTGTATAAGAGAAACACACCTCTATTTTTTCATGGACAGTAGAAACTTTCCAAAGGAGTTCAAAGTATGTCAACCCCAATGCAAATATGTCCACTTTGTGATCATAGGTTGTCTTGCTCCTCTGTAATGAAGTAACACATATTAAAGTAAAGAGATATTGCTGAATGCTGGAGAGTTTCATGAATATGATATCTACTGGTAAGTATGGTGTAGTAGGTAGCAGTAGTAGCAGTAAGTGGAATATCATCGATCCCTAAATACTGGAATAATGATACGGTTTTTTAGCATTTGTCAACTATACACCACCACATTGAATTTGAAATGATGTGAACATTATAGATGTGAGTGAAGTCTAACAACTAAATGTTTAATGCCACACCTTTGTTAAACCCGAATAATTAAAGCTAAAAAACTTTGCTCACATCTTGAGTGTTTCATTTCAAATTCAAAGTGGTGGTGTACAGATCACAAATTCCAAAAACTCAGCATTATTCCATTAGTTATGAGCCTAACTCAGACTAAGCCTGCTTTAAAAAGCCATACATAATAATAAAAAAAGTAATAATGAAATGCTCGGTCAACATAAAACATCTCACTTGTTCGGGAGCCATGTAAGACTTGGTCCCTGCTTTCGTTCTCTCCATCACATCACCATGATTCTCAGCAGTGACCAGACCAAAGTCCCCGATCTTCGCAGCTCCATCACGTCCAAACATGATATTGGCAGGCTTACAAGAGGAAAACAAAATCAACAATTAAATCTTATTAAAATTGATCAAGAATATTTTGGCTAAAAGAGCAAAACTTAATTGAATTTAATGACATTGTAACATTAATAAATGTTAGTACGTAGTGATACATAACCAGCACACAGAGGGTCAAACTATACATTGTAAGTACACAGTATGTGAGTAAACATCCAAGATAGTGGGTCAACTTTGTGTCACCTTTAGGTCCCTGTGGATGAGATCTTTGGAGTGAATGTACTCGACTCCACAGACAATTTGTTG